>SRMA01026255.1:241766-266057 GCA_007224835.1 Danionella cerebrum
TTCTCCCCCTTTTTCTTTCTCTCACCATCCACTTTCTCTCAGACCCCTTTGTCTGTCCTCCTCCTTCCCCCTATCCACCTCATCCCCATTTCTCGCTCCTCTCTCATCCCTTATCTTGTCTCTGCCCCCTCGCTCACACCTCCCCATCTCTCTTGGATGGATGGATGGATGGATGCTGACCTGTGGATGCCCCGTGGTTCTGTGTGTGCAGGGTACCAGACGTGCGTGTTCGGGGTGAGCAGTGACTGTCTGCTGGACACTCTGTCCGGGGTGAAGAGCAGCAGCTGTACACTGGAGGTGGTGCCTGCTCTTCCACGACTGCAGCTCTGCACCTCCCTTCCCAGGTTCACACATATTTGTAAAGTTCCAGTGCATTTAATATCGTTTCTATTTTAAATTTAATGTTCACGTTATGTTCAAATTCAGCCCCTCGGATCTGGGCCAGGACCAGGTTTCTTTAGCGTTACTCTGATGCTCCGAGCTTTAAGATTTTATCTTGGTTCCGTAGTACTTTTCATTCTTTTCAACAAACTTTTAGAGATTGTTCAGACTCTGATAATAAATGAAACTAATTCATGATTTGTTTTGTGGTACCAATTGAAACATGGACTGATACTGGTTCACTGCTTTAAAGAAAAAAGAATCTAAAGAATGAATACAAAGTATATTAATGATGACAGCTTTGTCTATAAAAGCAGCGAATGGTCTTTTTCCATTTTAAAATATTTTTGAGCGTGCAGTAAAAAAGCAAAATAACAAATTGAAGTCGTTCAGCAGAAACTACACATTATCACAGTTATTTTGATCGTTTAATGGAGGTTGTTTCAGAGATTTTGGCAGGCTGAAGACGCAGCAATATGCAAAAGCATCCAGAACTAATTACTATAAATCGTTACGGGCCTACACACCACCGCCACTGCATTCTTCCTCCGTTGACAGGATTGTCAATCATGCTAATCACATTTAGCTCTGCACAGGCTCCAGTTAATACATTCATTTTCAAGTACATTAAAAATGTTATAATTCAAACTTAATTGAGTGAAATGACATTTAGAGTACAATGAAATTGGCTAATTTAACATGGCTTTGCCAGAAGAAAGGTTTGCTCAGGGATTTTAAATCGAGAGCTGACCGACCAACTTGTTTAAAAATGGGGGTGGGGGGAGGGGTGTTTTACTTCACATGTGGCGGCTGCAGACATCTCGTAGTGTTAGTTACGAGAGCAAGCCGCTTCTCGATGGCGGGGTCACACCTATGGATTTCTGTAACATAGATGTTAACTTTGCTTGGAAAGATGTTTATTTTAGGGAGCTACGTAGTCTGGGGTGATATGGGGGGGGACAGGCCACAGGAGAAATCACGAGGCCCGGACCCCAACACATTTGATTGACTCTTTTAATTGAAAAGCGACGGCTCCACGTTTCAATTAAAGGAGCCATTGACCTTATTGACCCGGCTCGAGGGTTTGCGTTCGCTCCTCGGGACCATCCATCGTCCTGCCTTTCTGCTTTATCTACCTTTCCACTCTGCTGTTAATCTGTCTATCTCTTTGTCTGCTTGTTTATATTCCTACTCCTCTGTCTGTCTTTCTATCCATATCGCTTCCATTGTCCAGTTTTTCTGTCTGTCTGTCCTTCTGGCCATTGTTCTATCCATCATTTGCTCTGTTTTTCTACTTGTCAGTCTATATATACCGTATATATATATATATGTATGTTTTCCATCGGTTTATATGTAGATCTGTCTTCCTGAACATTATTAATTGATCTCTCTGTCTATTGTTCTTTCTTATCTACCCAATTGTCCAGTTGTCTGTCTGTACCTCTATCCATTATTTGTTTATCTATCTATCTTTCTGTATTTCTGTCTCTATCTGTCTGTCTGTAGTTATATACAATGTCGGTTGTTCTATATCTTTCCTTCAATGCATTGTTCTTTTTCTGTCTGTCTGTGAATTTTTCTGTATGTCTCAGTTTATCCGTCGGTTTTTCTGCTGTCAATTGTTCTTTTTATCTGTCTGTGTCTCTCCAAGCTGTGTTTTATCTGTTTTTTTCCATTTGTTTAGTGCATCTTTCTTTAGTCTTGACTTCCATCAGTCCCTCTTTCTTTAACTTCGCTGTGTCAGTAGTTCATCTGTCTCTCTGTCGGCCTGTCTCTCTCCAGACCTGTAGTAGTAATGAGGCACAATGTTGTGAATGCTATGAAAATACAACAGCATTTCCTCCCCATGTGCTCTCCGGAAGCCTTGCGCTTGACACTAATCACCATTGTTTTCCTCTTGTAAAATAAATAGAGAAATAGATAATAAAAGTTTATTACCCAGAACACCCCTTGATAAAACATGACACGCAATAACATTTTCTTAAAGGTTGCTCCCAGAAATTCTCATAATGTTTACATCCAGTGTTTCGTGGCTCTTTAGCATAACATTCAAATCCACTTTTACGAAAGAAAACATGTTTAGTTTAAGATTAAATGCGACCGTCTGCGACACCGTGCCGCCCTAACCCCCATCTGATGAAACGCTAATAGATTTGACCTCTACGTTCGCTGTTACCGCAACAAAAATCAGCCCTGGGCCAAGGAAACTCTTCCGTGTTGCGTAATATAAAACGTCGGCATTGATTCAATCTCGTGGAATCTCGTATCTTCAGATGTGTTCAACCAGGGGCTTTTGTAAATGACAAGCTGTGATTAATTAATAAATGAGGTGATTTTATTTCAATAAACATTTCATTGCCTTTTTAAATGAAATCTACTCCCCTTCCCAAGGTCGGCTCATCTGTCGAGTGAGGAGCTCTCCACCAGTGTTTCCCTGCAGCTATTCAATGGTGAGACTCAACAGCTGATCATCACGCTGGAGAACATCGGCACCGAGCCGCTCAACACGCTGGAGCTCACGTCCAAAACCCTCAGCACTAAAGGTACAGACAGAAACACAAGCCATGCTCTGTTATCATCTACTTAGTTTCCCAGCTCACGCTGAGTCGAAGGCTGGAGAGCACGCTTTCTGGAAAGGTCTCCAGTCCATTACAGGGTCACGTGCTCTCCACATGTGACCACAATCGTTTCTGGGGGTTATTTCATTTCGTGAAAGTATCGATCAGTGTCTCTGAACATAAAACAAGTCAAACCTTCCAATTTAACACAGCGTATATAAGCTTTAACTACAAATCTATCAGAGTCGAGTAAATTCAACCGCACAGTGACTTTCCACAGATTCATCAAAGGATGAGGAGAGTGTGTCTCTGAGCCCACGGAGGGCACCTGCACAGTCACAGACACTGAAGGTGGTGTGGGATGAGAGACAGTGAGACAGAGGCTTTTCATGTCGTGTGTGTGCGTGTTTTTGTGTGTGTGCGTGTAGAATAGCACTAAGAGCACCACAAAGTCTTATTTTTTCAATCCTCAAACAGAGGTGAGTAAGAGCAGACATCTTTATTCAAAGCGAGAGCACATCAAAACCAGGGAGCCACAGAGAATCTCAGATGTGATCAGACTAATGCACACTCTCTATTAACTACTCGGAACATCGAGCCGTAGCTTTGAACCACAGTCCCTTTACAGAACGTGCCTCGTTTCTAAAACACTCACGATTCCAACTCTGTAAAGACTGTGGTGGAATCACGATGGCATTGAGGCTTTCCCAACGGATGCACAAAAAATGTGGGTTTTAGGACAGTTTCAGATCACCAAGATTCACTTTTCCGAGGATTTTCCCTGGCTTCTGTCGGCTTCCTTCGTTCACATCCTCACGCCGGGTTCTGTTTCTTTCACTAGCCCCAGCTTTTTGCTCTTTCTCTTGCCCTTTACTGTGACTTGCACGTGACTTGGACTTAAACTGAATTGAATTTGACTCTGACTTGTCGACCTAGACTTGGACTCAAACTGAACTGGATTGACTCGGACATCTTTGTACTTGGCTTGACTTGGACTTGCATTGAATATGACTTGACCGACCTAGACTTGGACTTGGATTTAAACTAAATTAGATATGACATGGACTTGACTGACCTGGACTTGGACTTGCATTGACTTGACTGACCTGGACCTGAGCTGGACTTGGATTGAAACGGAGTTGGATATGACTCGGACTCTACCGTCCTTCACTCGGACTTGATTTAGATTCAAACTGAATTGGAGATGACTGGCATAACTGGAGAGACCTTCTGAATGAATATTAGATTGCTAGAGACTCAATGGATTCTGTCGTGCAGCGGCACACTCTTCTCTCCATTGATGCTCATTCAAAGCAATTTGATTTCCCTCCTAGATTTGGAATAAATAGAATCAAGTGTTATTTTTGCCTGTGGGGTTTTAGATTTGCAGAATAAAATGTTCCAGTTTAATATTTGTGCAGACTGCGGATGCAAAAATCTGAGGAATAGAAAAGTGAGGCTTGATCTGCTTAAAACCACTGTTACATAAATGAAACCCAACCAGAAAATGAAAGAAAACTGGATATAGACGACTATATACTGAATATTTTATTTATGAGAGGAATGATTTTGGATTTCACTGTAATGTTTTATGGAAGAAAGCTTTCACGGTTGAAATGCTCAGTCTGATTGTACAAGATCTCAGAAAAGAACAGAAGCAATCTCAGCTTACTGTGGTGGCATTTAGACGAGTTTCTGAACCCAAAAATAAAATAAATGCTGACAAAGGACTGATAAATTGTTTTGCTTATCATCCCATCAAGTGCCTCCAGTGAATCCATTTGATATTGTGTTCCCGGATACCTGCAGAACGCAGCACTGTGGTTAGCAATCAGTCCGAGCACAAGATTTGTGCTGTGCTTTTTTTGGTTATTAATGCTGTTAGCTGTGGATTAGATGCTTCCCGGAAGAGATCTTTTCCCTCAGATGAATATTTCATGGCTTGAGTTTTTCCAAACATCCTAAGGGTTAGTTTGCAGACAGTTGTTTGTATATCATAACTCCCCTTTGGGAGTGGATAGGAGAGAGCTGTACAGAGAGACATTTTGCAAGTTATTAATGCGGTTTTAACCCAGCACAGTTTTTTTTCTGTATTTTATCATCAATTTACTAAGAGATTTCTTTGCAATGTGAATATACGTTTCACCTGGAAAGTGCTTCCAAAATCTGAGCATTGCTTACTGGATCCTGAACTATACAGATCTAACAGATTCAGATTGAAACAATTGCAACCCAACCCAAAACTGACTCAGAAAAAACCAATTCATATAGAGCACTAAACTGATCCAGACTAAACCCCTTTAACTGAATATTACCAGACCCAGAACCAATTCAGAACCCGAACAAATTACTTTGAAACTTGAAACATTTCATACCAAATATCTTTAACAATCTAGTCTTGATCCATTTTAGCCAATTCAGACCTAGAACTCTGACTGAATCCTGAACAGATTCTAACAGAATTCTAAAATCCAATTTAGAATCAGTTTAACCTATTCAGACTGAACCCTGAACCAATTCCGACCAGATCCAGAAGACATTCTGACTGAACCCTGAAGCCATTCATGCTAACTGGACCTTAAACTGATTCAGTCATACGCCTGCATATCTTCACCGATTCATGCCAAACCTTGAACTGATTTATACTGAGCCTTTAGCAAATTCAGACTGGAATTAGTTCCTGCTAAACTTGAACTGACTCAGATCGGACTTCGGACTATGAACCATTTCCAACCGAAAACTAAACTGATTTAGACCAGAATCTGAACAAGCTCTGACTGAACCCAAGGAGTCATTTATGCTGAGCCCTTTAATTGATTCAGTCATTGATTTAGTTCAGATTGAACATTGAACCAATTCAAATCAGACTGCAAACAGATTCATACTGGACCAGACTGGATTTATCACAAACCTTGAACCAGTTCACATTGAACTCCTTTAATCGATTCAGATTGAACCCTGAAACAATTCACATGTAACCCCTTTAAACGATTCAGATTGAATCTTGAACCAATTCAAACCAGACCTCAAATGACTCTGACTGACCCCTTATGTCATTGAAACCTGAACTGATTCATTCTGAACCTTTAGCTGATTCAGACTGGAACCTGAACCCATTCACACTTAACCCCTTTATCTGATTCAGATTGAATTTTGAACCAATTCACACTGAAGCCTTTTAACAGAATCAGATTGAATCTTGAACCAATTCACACTGAACCCCTTTAACTAAATCAGATTCAGACTCAAACCCGTCGCGATTCAGACAGCACCCTGAACTGATTCTTAACTCTGAACTAGTTCACACGACCCCCTATGAACAATTCAGATTGACCCTGAACCAATTCAGACCGGATCCTGAACAGATCTGAAACTTTAAGTAATTTCCAAATGATTTATTCGGAACCTCTTTAACTTAGTCATAAGAAAGAACCCAGAATTCAAACCACAAAATGGTTCAGTTGTGCTCACGCGTTTGCAAACAGAAAAAGCCACAGATCCGTCTCAGAGTGACAGAAACCCCCGAGCTTCGGGATATGTTTCTCCACATGCACCTCTTGCTCACATTCTTTCGGGTTACAGTCCTTTCATGTTCTGCAGGAGCTCAACTAAGCTTGTTTTTCAGGCAGCCTACAGGAAAATGAACTCATACACGGTTCCTCAATCTCAGCTAGACCCAGAGAAAGCTGCACAGAATTTGACAATGAATCTGACTGAACAGAACGCAGAGGAGTAAGAAATGGGCATGGACCACATCCTGTGTCTCCCACAGCCATCTTTTTCTTCGCCACCCGATGCAGGAAAGCTTCATACAGCATCCTGTACAGAGCGCAGATGCTATATTTCTCTCTGATGGCATGCTCCAGGATATTCTCAGTTCTCACTTAATTGGGTTTTGCAATGTGAACGAAATGTTCTGGCGACATCTTACAAATAGAGATCTTGATTTACCTTATTAGGCTTTGGCTCTTTTATTTGTTCTTTGAGTCAAACTAAAATATAACTGTATGTATTTCTAGAAAGGTGTCCGTCTATCTATAGATAAAATTCACATCTATAGGTTCTGCTGGTGTCCACCTCACAATGAGTAACCACAGAGAGTCAAATGATCCGTCGTTTTCAAACATCCCTCCAGTAAAACGAGACAAGCCACCAGGGGATTCACGGACCTGCTCACCGTGGCCAGGTCACACGGGTCATGCACCACACCTGAGCTTGTGTGTCTGTGTTTTGACAGCATCAAAGTCAAATTGCAGCGATGGCTAAAAGCAGACATAAAACATCCGTCCTTGTCCGACCATCCAAGTGGAATGAACCTGAGTCAAGGTATATCACGTCACACAGGAAATACCTCCATCCCAGAGAGACCGACTGCTCGCTGAGCTTAGAAAGCAACCCACGGTTGAGGCAAACTCTGAAGCAGCTCAATGTTGTTCGTGTTTATTGATCTGGCAAGTAAAGTTCATTTTGTCATCTAAATAGAAAGATGTGATCGAGTATTTGTCCCTAGGCTCCGCCCACCAATGGTTATGCAAACAGAACGATAACTGTAGCATCTTTTGGCCGAATACAATGAAATTCAGCTGTAGTCTCGCTACAGACAATAATATTGTTCATGAAAATATTGGAAAAAATGGTGTTTTAAAAGGAAGTTTTGGTGGTTTTATGTTGTTTGAACAAAATCGGTTTGAAGCTGCCTCGTTCCCCGTCATTTGAGGTCAACAAAGGTATGCAACAGAGGACTTTAAACCTCTGAAGTACCTAACAGGAGTTGCAAAACTATTTATTGTGTTTTCTTTTTTTAAATATGATTTTGTTGGCCATTTGCCTTTATCTTGAACAAACAGGAATGTAAATAATGTGACCAGAAGAAAAGACGGTTGGAGAGAAGGGGGGAAGGCTGAGAAGTGACAATGGGTTTAGGATTTGAGCCCACGTCGCCTTGCGCAATGGCGTGTACGTGTCCACTATACCATGGGGTGACATTAGGAATAATTTGCATGTTTCCACAGCAACAGATCTGGCTTGAAGTGGATGGAGATGGAGAGATAGAGAAAAGGATAGAGAACAGATCACATGGGCTTTCATTTTTTTAAAACCCACCAATACACACTGTTTTCTTTTGGAAAAATGTAATGGAAGCTTCGTTCAATGTAGATTTTCAAAGGGTCAAATTCCACCACGGTGTCATCTTTTCATGCTGTTGATGGATAATTTCACAGGTCTGTTTTTTGAAAGAATTACCAGCTGTACAACAACAGCTAGATTTCCATCTGATGCTTGGACTGGTTTGTCGTTGTGTGTGCTGTTTTACCGATTTGCATGTAAATGCACCAAAACACATCTGAAAGTTGTCGATTTGTTTGTGCTCGTAAAAGTTCTCAGCGAGACCCAGTGAGCTCACAGGCGTGTTTCCTCGAGTTGCTGATTAATAGGCCGCATGACTCTTGCACGACTTCAGTACAATGTTTTAATGTATGTAGGGGGCCCCATGCAGAGCTTTTCACTTTTCCCGTCTGTTTGAAGCCACCCAGGTATAAAAGTTTTTTTTTTTATGTCAGGTTTCCACAATGATATTTTGATCGGAGGCTGAAGTAATCGCCAAACGCTCACAGTAATCTGGATTCTTATAGGAGCCTGGAGAGCTCTCCATCCATGTGCCTTCTCTGATTTGGTTGTAATAAGTCTTGTGTGGCAGCCATGCACTGCCTTCAGGGGCTCAAGCAGCATGTAACAGTGGATAGTCCAATTAAGGCCTCTAATTACCCAGCAGTTCTCTAATTCCTGCAAGCGTAGCCATTGTTAGCATAAAAGCTCTTGCTGCTCTTACTGTGCTTTCATAGTTGTCTCCGAACAGAAGACTCTGGTCACGACACGGTCAGGATAGTCGCTTCTGGTTTCATGTTCTTCAAAGTTTGACTTTAATTTGCGACTCCTGAGATTTATTATGTGTATTTTATGAGACACTGTGCAGTTCAGGTTATTTTTACTTTGTCTAAGAATTAATTAATTCTACGGATTAAATGTCAGCCTTTATATTTTCCCAGACTGGTTATTTCAGTTTCAGTTTGAGTTAAGCTTCTGTAATTATGTTGCATTGCAAAAGACAAATTCTTATTCATTTTTTTCCTGTTTTAGCTGCAGCCACCAAACTTTGGTAAGACATCCTGACGGGTCATACTCGGGTTGCTTTGTCTTTTCAGACCGGGGCAGCAAAAAGGATTCTGGGAAATCGCTGTCAATGCTGGGGCGTTTTTCATTGATTTAACATTGGGCAAACTTTGTTAAACTGTAACTCAAACTCAAAAAACTCATAGAAACTTTAAACTGACCACACTTGTGGAGGTAACCCGGTATTTACAAGAACATATCAAGCAATGCGCTCTAGAAGACTCTAGAAGGGGTTAAACATTTGCCACTGAAAATAAAAGGGAAACTACAACAAAGATATTGTCAACATGAAACATCACGGAGAAAAGGGCGTTTGTTTTTGTTAATCATAGTAATGAAATCATAGTTACATGACATCACGGATTCCTCCATAGCCACCAGGCCGTTTTCCATAGCAACCAATTTCGCTTTTACATTTATCAGCTTTTGAGAAACCGGGGTTGGTTCACGTTACCCATATGCTTTTTATTTTCGACTTTGGGGTGAAAAGATTTAAAACAAAATCAATAAAATCCAATTTTTACATCAAAACAAATTGAAAAACACATTTGAAACCAATAATGTTGGTCTATTATGTTCAGTACACTTTGACTGTGTTGCCAACTCTTCAGTTAGAAGAGACGCTATTGGCTGACCTAAAAGTCACTAGATTATGTCATCATCTCGTTTGCATAAAGCCCATATGGAATGAAAAACACAATGATTTTTTTCTGATGCCAAAGAACAAAATATCGCTTTTTAATTAGATTTTTTTGCTTTATTTCATCACACATGGCATTATAAAACAAACGTAGTGCACGCTAAATGGAATGAAGTAAATGACATGAAAGATTTGAATTTAAGATTTGAAAGGATTTCTAAGGGTTAAAGATTTTGAATTGAATCTCTGTGAATTTAAACCAGACACGTCTTTGCGTCAGTGAACTTATGAAGATATAAAAAAACGTTTTTTAAAGTGTGGAAAACGTCAAAAGTTGCCAGAAACTACTAGAACGGTTGCTGGATTTGTTGCTAGTGACATGATTTTTTTTTAATAGTCTGAAATCCTCTAAATCTGGTGATAATGTGGCTAAGTTGGCCACAGTGCGCTTCGATGGCGCTCCACGTATCTCTACTGTTTATAATAAAAGATCAGGTTTAAGATGGAGTCGAGCTCTCTGCAGACGCTGTGGATGGATGGATGGATGGTTGGTTTGCTGGCGATGCAGGACACAGATGTATAATTGATGACCTTGGTCGCTGCCGTCTGTCTGATCTCATTCTTTGATTGATGGATGTCACATTATATCAGCTGTCACGTACGTTTTGATTGCAGAGGTGATTGTTCTCCCCTCGACAATGACAATTGTACAAGATCACATGGTACAGTGTAGTTTAGCTGAAGATCTCCTCTTATTCTTACCCTGTCTCTATTTCCAAATGCTCTTTTTGTGTTGGTTTGTTAAAAAAGCTGTTCCAGCTACAGCCACTAAACTTTTCCAAAGCATCCAAACTGGTTGTTATATCTTTTCAGATTAAACGAGTTCTGGAAAATCAGAAATTCTGGTTTATTCTGGCAACCAGACTGTTTATCCTAGCAACCAATTTGACAAAGTAATAGCTCAGATTTGGGAACTCATAAAGAGACGGGGGTTGATTTATATCGCTAATTATAATCACACTTTTCTAAGTGTCTGTGCAAACTTTGTCACTCTGTTTACTGGGAGTTCCCTGTGTTTTTGCAGCGTTGTGTTTGGTCGTGGTTCGAGCCGCTCCTCTTGCTGTGTGTGTTCTAGAGAAGCTGTTTGGAGAGTTCCTGCGCTGGGAGCTTCAGGACGCGCTCGATCAGCTTCCTCTGAAACCTGGTCAGTCGGTGTCCATCCCAGTCAGCATCCAGGCCAAGCTGGACTTCTCTGGTCAGGAGAGCCTGCTCTGTGACCTCAACGATGGTAATGCACTACAACAATGATTCAGCACAAGCTAGAGTCCCATTCAAAGTTCTCAAACTAGACGCATTAATGTGAAAGTAAATGAATTAAAGCATAATTCAGTGACCAAGAACAACATTGGTAAGAGTGTGATGCTTCTAGAACATGGTGCACCCAGTTTTTAACTGATGTCACCACTACATTATTTCCATACCTTAGTGTGGAGAAAAGCTTCTGTCGATTGTTTGAATCAATTGCTGCTTTTTCATCTTCAGCCGTCTTGTTCTCCGTTATCCCAAAGACCCAACAGAATTTAATATCGGCACTCTTGAGAATGAAGGTACAATCCGTCTGTTTCCTGATGCAGTGCTACCTCGAACGTTCATTTACTAAAGTATGGTTTATTTCTAGAGCACTTTTATAGCAGACTAGCTTCCCCTAAAGTGTGTCCGTAAAATCAGAAATACATTTTGCATAAACCATTGCAAAACAAAAACAAAAACACACAGATAATCAAGTATTTGAACCAGGAAATGTCTGTATATCAATGCATTTTCAGCTTTTTCTTGATCAGGGAGAGTTATTAATTAGTTTTTGTTTGTTTTTTTGCTAGAAGAGCTCTAGCTGAAAGCATGTTTTTATTGTATATTTGCTTGACGCTGTTTCATCTCTTTTGTCGAATGCTTTCCATCACATACAGATTTATTCGTTCGCAGGCATTTGTTATCATTAAAAAGTGTAACTATGATCTGTTTTATATGCAAGCAGTGGGAGTAAATGCAGCCTGGCACATCTGGATAAACTTATCCGGGAGAGATTGGCTTGATTCCCAGACACTGAGCTGAAGATACCAATCATTTAAAATCCAGCACACTTCTGAAGTAAAAGAGCTGAATGCTGAGCATCATTAACTTAGCAAACAATGACGAGCTTTCGTTTGCCCTCTGGTATAATCGCTAAGAAATCTGCAAGAGCACATCCAGGATCAACTCTGCGATTGATAGAACGACAGAAATCACTTCAGCCGTGATGCTGGATGTGAATGGCAAGCCTTTTTAACATTTAATCATTTGACCCGACTATCCTTAAAGATATTTAAAGATAGGAGTGAATGTATTCTGACTAGTTATAAAATGCTTTTGAAATATCTCTAATTATATTGCAGATATGTTCAAATGAGTTTTGATCAGTCAAAATATTTTTGGAGATATGTCTAATTTACTTTCTTACTAGTGCAATTAGAATTGAAGATATCTCTAAATGTCTTTTACGACTACTACGAATACCTTTATTTCCATCTATAAATGTTAAAAAGGCTTGCCATGGATGTGATCCTCGCAGGAGATTTGAAACACCGCGTCTCATTCACATTCAGCTTGTGCTGCTGTATTACAGCCCTCTGCCCTCTCCATGTCCTTTCTGGATTCTCATCCGTTTCCTTTTCACGCCTCGTTCCTGTTGCCGTTTTTGTTTTACTGCCGCGTTTCACTCTTCGACCCTCGCACTTCCTGTTGCATCTCTTATTAGTGAACTTGCCAAACTCATGAAATTCTCCAAACTCTACAATTTGTCCCTTAGAGTAGATCTGAAAATATTTGTTTGAGACTTAATGATATCAACTCAACGGCCACTTTATTAGGTACACCTGTCAAACTGCTCGTTAAGGCAAATTTGTCATCAGCCAATCACATGGCAGCAAATTTTTGCATGTGGACTTGGTCGAGACGATCTGCTGCAGTTCAAACTGAGCATCAGAATGGAGAGGAAAGGTCTTTTATGTGATGATGAACGTGTCATCTCAACGTTCTGTGTATTTCAGAAACTGCTGATCTACTGGGATGTTTCATGCACAACCATCTTCAGTTTTGAAATATCTAGAAAGATCTCGATGTACGGTGCAATACGTCTCGGTTCTGCAGGCTTATTTGTTTTTATGTTGTGCACTAAAACCTCACGATGCGGAGCTTCAGAGCGTGTGATTTAGCTTCTCGCATGCTTTTGCACGAACAAAGCTTTTAAAGAAGTGACAAGGCGTTGAGTGATGAGTGAAATGAATTTGCAGACTCGTGGTAATACCGAGATGAATGTCTGTTTGTCTCTCAGTCGCTGCTCTAGTGTTTCAGCCGGTGCAGAGCTAATCATTTCTCTGAGTTGGGCTGATAAGACGACTTAAGTCCTGTTCTATTAGTGCGGCGTGTACAAGGCAGTCAGTAATGAATATTACTGATGATATCGCAGGTGTTTATGCTTTATTGTTGTTATTTCACTGCCATTATTAGCTGTGTTTGCCTGAAAGCACACCAATAATTATAAAACAATAATAAAAAAGAAGTCTGTAGTACAGTGAAGAGCTAGTCTATGATTGGCTGATGAAATTCTTTTCCTCACTAACTACTGAATGCTGAACACGCTGAATTAGGTTTCTGCCTCCTTTTGTTAGGAAGTTCAATGATACTTTCACCCTGTCCTCCCTTTTGTTTCTCCCTTCCTTCCACTCTTCCTTCTGCACTTCCTTCATTACGCACTTACTTCTGCCTCCTTTTCTCCTTCCACATTACCTTCCTTCTGCACTTCCTTCCCTCACTCTTTGCCTTCCTTCAGTGCTTCCGTCCTCCTTTCCTTCCTTCCTTACCTACATCTGCCCTTCCTTCTGCTCTTTTTTCCATACCTCCTTCCCTCCCTCCATGCCATGTTATTTCCTCACTTTCTACTTCAGTCCTGCACTTCCACACTTGCTTCCTCGTTAAATTACTCACTGAATCTAAGCTCAGTGCTGTCGTGGCTGACGCCGGGTTGTTCAAAGGTCACACATCTGATTGGCTGAACAGTAATGTTGAGCACCCGGCCCTGTCGGGGTACCTGAAGGAGGCCACAGCTGTAAACATTAAAAATCAATTCTTTTTTTGTTAAGTGGTTCTAAGTGATCATCACACCCCTCACAATGTGCTCATGGTTCCACTCTGCTCTGTTGCTTTCAGTTCTTGCTCTTCAGCATGCCTCTGTTTGTGTCTCTGCTGTCAGCATAACTCTGGATGTTTTGGTGATGATGTCATCAGTGTGATGTAATGCCCGAGGGGCCGCTGGGTTCAGTCTGAAAGCCTGATTTGTGTGTGTCCTCTGTAAAGAACGAGAGAGAGAGAGAGAGAGAGAGGCAGACAGACAGGACACACACATTAAATGTCAGCAGGAACAGCGTGATGAGACTGGAGAGGGGCTCCATTAAAACACCCCCCCCCCCACCCATTGATGAGAGCCTGCTGGGGGTAAATGCTTCCCTGTGAGGCTGGCATTCGGGCGATAAACCGATCCCTGGTGTGGGTGCAGTCACAAGTATCGTACTGTGGGAACCGGCTCATCAAATTCATTCAAATCTTTAATATTTCCCTAGGTTTCAGTTCGAATTGAGAATTCCATGACACTCTTTTTGAAAAGCAGACAACAATCATGTCACGTATATTTTTTTTCTGTATTTTTTTGTTAAAATAAATTCCCTCAGATTTGCTGTATGGAAATGGTTTCTATAGCAACTGCACCGTCTAATGATTGTGAAACATGTTTCTCCTCTGTGTGTTTGGTATGTTTCACTTTAATGTTTTGTTTCACTTCAGTGTGTGCGTGTGTGTGTGTGTGTTTTGTCTTGCTTTGATGTGTTTGTTTCACTCTGATGTGTGTGTTGTTTCACTTTAATGTGTGTGTGATTCATTTCACTTTGCTGTGTTTTGTTTGTTCCGCTGTTTGTTTTACTTTGTGTTTTTTTTGTTTCATTTCATTTTCACTTTGATGTGGTTTGTTTCACAATAATGTGTGTGTTTGCGTGTGTGTGTGTGTGTGTGTGTTTCACTTTGATGTGGTTTGTTTTGTTTGTTCTTGCCATGTTTTTGTTTGTTGTTTTTGTTTCTCTTTGTTCCATGTCGCTTTGTTTGTTGTTTTTGTTTGTTGTTTCTCTTTGTTCCAAGTCACTTTTGTTTAGCTGTATCTTGGTGTCTGTTTTTTTCTCTTTGTTTTGTTTTGTTTTGTCTTGTGCTTTGTTTTGACCTGTGTCACATTGTTCTATTCTCTTGTCCGCGCTGAGTCGTCTGAGTCGAGTAAAGTTGCATTAGCATCAGACATTACGCCATTTCATGTCAGACGTTCTTGAAGGGAAGTGATGTCATTTTAGTGGTTGTGGGGACTCATAATGGGGCCATTATTTCTTCTGAGTACTCTTGTCTCCCTGCTTCTCCTTCAGGACACAAAGACTGGCCGACTCTGTCTTGGTGTTGTGTTTGACCCAGAGAACAGACAGAGAGCGTGTGTGCGTGCGTGTGTGCGTGCGTGTGTGCTTTGCTGAACAACATGCTTCAATTTCCCTCCCAAAACCAACAAGGCACTTAGTCCTCCATGCTCCGTTTGTCGTCTATTTTCATTTTCTCTTCCTTTTTTGATGACCGAGGCACTAGGGTGAGATAGAGTGTGTTCTGCGCTCACCACTACTACATCTTTACTCTTCTACAGACAGAGCCACAGTATCTGAGATCTGGAAGTTATTTTATTTACTCATGTATATAAAATAAACCTTTTCCATCGTCCTGCTCGGGCATCCTATCATCGGGACGGCATCTCTTATGTCGTATAGGTAGTGCAACAGTATTAAATTCACACCCCTCCGCCTCCCGTCCCCCGACCGCTGATGACTTGGTGTGATGCTCCTTCGGTTATTTCAGACTCTTCCTGTGCTCAGCATCGTTTAAGAGACGAGATGATCGTTCCTCATGTTTATGTCCTGCTTCTAAAAATAACCCAGAATGCTTTCTGCTCCACTGAGGGTCTGAGTGTGCGAGCGTTTATAAGCACACTGTGTGTGTGTGTGTGCGTGTGTGTGTGTGTGTGTGTGGGAGAGATAAAATAAATCCACCTGAGTGTGTTCTCTCTCTCTCTCTCTCTCTCTCTCTCAGACTCTCTCCATCACCTTATTTATATCTAAGATTTTCCACATCATCATATTTCACAGTGTCACGTTAAGGATTTAATTTTATTTCACACAATAAATGCTGGACAAACAGATGCACGGAGTGATAGAAAAGGGGATGAGTGAAGGAGACGCGGCAGCATTCACTCTTGACCTTTTCACATCTTTCCTTCTCTGTCTTTCATTGTTTGTTGAACTAAATAACATCCATCCTTCTGTCCATCCATTCATCCATCCATCTTTTTGTTCATCATTCCATCCATACATCCTCTTTCTGTCCGTCTGCCTGCCTGACCATCCATCTGCTCATATTTCTGTTCATCCGTCCATCCATACATCCATCCATTGGTTAGGTTATCTATTCATCCATCCATACGTCCTTCCTTCTATTTTATTGTCCGTCTCTCCATTCATCCCTCCATCCCAACTGTGTTTATTTTATCTATCTGTCGTTATGTCCCCCCAACTATTCATTAGTCCGTCCATCCTTCCATCCCTCCCTCCATCCGTCCATCTGTCAGTCACCCCGCCCAACAATGCATTCATTCATCCACTTCTCCATCCATCTATCTGTCCAATGTTTATCGAAAGCTGCTGAGAATTGTTTCAGATTTTTTTTCTTTGCCAATAATCCTATGAATATGAATTAAACTCAGTTAGAATACAAGCAGAATGAGAAACAGGTTCAAGAGTTTTTGACTCATGGATATGTTTTCTGATGCAAACTGTACATTCGAGCAAATAAAGGCAAGCGTGAACTCTGCTCCTCTCTCCTTGAAACTCCCAGTGCTTCCTCTTTTCTTCACTTGCTGTTTGTGTGTTTCAGATGGTATCAGTGTAACTGGGCTGCCCGTCTCCAGTCCACTGCGCCAGGTCCTAAAGCCCCGTCCTGAAAATAAAGCAGCTGGAAACGATGCTAGCAAGAATGAGTACAATCATGTCAAGGTGAGCACACCTCGAGCTGGCTCTGCGGCTGATTGAAGTGCTTGAGAAGAGGCGGTCCACAGAAACGTGCTTCTGAGAAAATGTTTGTATTTCAAATGATTGTCTTGGGAGCTAAAACTTGAGATGTCAGTGGTGTTTCTGGAAGTTCTGAAACGGTTGTTTGTGCGAACGAAACATTTGCTTTCGGATCTTAGCATCTGACACAGGCCTGACAGAGGAGGTCTGTTTACCCAAACATCTCTAAGTCAAATATTGGCAAATCACATTTTTTGAAAAGTTAATTAGATGCTAAACATACAAAGTTACTTCAATGACAAAATCTTGATTGTTTCGTCCAAACTTTTAATGTTGCAGGCACACTCCAATTCTAAACCCGCATGCTAATTAGAGAAGACAGAAACACGATCTGTTGTCAAAGTAAATTACACGAGATTGTAGCCAGCAGCGCTTCTCATTTTTAAAGAAAGCTCCCGGTATCTCTGCAGCCCCCCCACGACTGATTGAAAGTCGTTGTCTCTGTGAATGAGGCGTGATACTGACGGTCCATCTCCCTCCATCTCTCCTGTCACCGCGTTTCTGCCACATTCAGCAAAAAGAAAAAGCCTGAGACACGAGAATCCTTCAAAGTCCCTGAAAGCTGATGGGTACGGCGCAGTCTCGGGGGCACTTCTGAGTCACCAGCTATTAGAAACGAAGAGGAAGAAATGTTAACAAATCACAGCAAGGACTGAAACGAGAGAAGTTCAATGATTTGAGATAATGGAGGAGCATATAAGGCTAATAATAAGAGAGAAACGAAACAAGCCCCTCTGTTTGAAATCACACTGTTTCCCCGGTCAGACTGTTGAGGAATCATTTTAATAATTCCCGAGTTAGTGCAGGAGCCCGAGGGAATCGAAACACACTCAGAGCTGAGTTCACTAGAGTCGATTAATGACTGCTCCTCTCACGTGCACACTGACGGCTCAACACTTTCCTGATGGAGCACACTCCGCCGAGGATGTATGAAGAATACATGTATGAACAGCTTTTCTTTACCATTTTAACCCCTTAACACCCACCCCTCTTCTTGAACGGGCGCCGGGCCGCTGAGTCACTGAACCCGGTCCCCGATCAGCGAAGCATCGGCCGCTGTGATGCCGGGAGATGCTGCCACAGGGACGCTGGTGAAGGCAGGGCTACGACACTTTCGGGATCCATACCTCGAGCCTGGGACACCAAGCACCGCCAGGCTGGAGGCGGAGATACAATGCCACAGGGGCGTGGCCAACCTGCACTCCACAGCGACCCTGTGACTCCTCATGAACTGGGGTGATTTTAATGGGAGTGTGGACACCTCCGCCCTTTTTAATGTGCTGCAGCGGTGCTCGGAAATGCCGGTTGAGGCTCTCTCGCCACCCATCACGGTATATACAAATAAACGGTGTCTCAATTATGGGTCTGCGCACTTCTGAGGAGGCTAACTTTGATGAGAATAAATGTAGTTGTGGAAGAATGATCTTTAATGATTTGAACCGAGGATTTTTGAGAGAAACATTTGATATCTTTCTTTCTTGCTTGGGTGTCGATCAGAGTCTTGGATGAACGATGGTTCTCAGATAAACACCTCATCCGTTCTTCTTCCCTTAAGGCTGCCATGTCTTTAATTTAAAACTCTAAGAGTAAACACATTAGTGACACAAGGATGGATTTCACCACAGATGAGTCATGCTTCACCTGAAGCTCCTCCGGGGCAGTGTTCGTCTCCGTCAAAGATTCTCACATAAGAAACAGTTTGAATACAGAATTAGAAACTCTATTATGATGGGGAGGAGGAAGAGCGTTTATGAACAGATAACCTGCTGTGGATAACAAACTGTACAAAGATGTTACCAACTTACACTAACCTTATGATTTGCATTAAAATCTATAATGGATTGACATGCTGTGATTTAAATAGAAACTAATAGTTGCTAACTAAATGAGCTCGTTTATGGTTTGGGGTAAAATCGGTTTTTGAGTTGAGATCGAGCGCCAGAGGAAGCTTGATCCGGGGAATGAAAGCGGACTGGTTTTGTTCAATTCTCAAAGTTTTGAAAGCTGAGCGATTTGTGAGCACCTCTGAGAGTTGTTCTTCTTTCTCTCTCACTCCATTTTACTCGTCTTGCTCTCGGCGGGTCACGCATGCACGTTTGACTCTTGGGGGCGTGGCTTATCTCACAGAGCTTATCCAATCAAGAAAGGCCTTGAGTGTACCCCGTCATCTTTGAATGATGAAATTTTGGAAGAGAGAAAGTTATGGATTGAAGAAATAGCTTTGTTATTCTAATATAGTACATATTATTGCAATCCAACTACCTGCATAATTCTAATTCCGCCACCTGTAACGGATGAAGTCAAAATACAAACTTCCTGTTCCTTTTGTAAAGAAATGCCTATTCTTTTGCCAAAGAAGATAATTACGAAGGGTTAAATTCTCTTGGTTTGAGGGTTAACAGCATTCAAGAACTTTCATTTATCCAAATTTACTGTTATCTGAAATAGTTTGAGGATGTGTCATGAGGCCTGTGCTGGTACCAGCTAGCACCTCTCATCAAATCGGCTTTTCCATGGGTTGACTTTTCCAAAAGTTGCATTGAGAAGCTGGAATTGAGATGTACTTTACATCCGAGAATGGTAAACGAACAGTAGCTAGCTTTGATTTACTGTAACTGTCGACAACAAACTAGTTATAGTTACGTTAGTACCTCGAGATACGAATGCCACCCTGGAGCGGATTCATTTCGTATCTCGACGTACCACTGCGCTCTTATAACCTAACTCCAGCGATTGTTTTTTGAACGGAGCAGTGATTTACGTCTGGGTCATTTGTATCTCGCAATCCTCTGCGTTTCATAGTCAGTGAAATCAAAAGCTAATTTCTAAACAATTATTTAATTGTCGGTTTTGCTCTGGGAAGGGCGTTAGGTTTCTAGTGGTCTCTCTGTCTCTAAATGTATTATTGCTTCCTGGGCTATTGATGGAGTTTGGAGGAATAGTTCATCTTGTGGTGCGTCTGTGATTCCCCGCGGGCAGCTGCTGAAAGTGCTTACACAGTATTCAGAGCTCCAGAATAACTGCCATACATCATCTCACAGATGAGCTGCCAGACTCTCGCTCATACACACACAACTGGGCTCAGCTCCAGCGACTGATAGGGATCTTCCATTCTACTCTCTCTCTCTCTCTCTCTCTCTCTCTCTCTCTCTCTCTCTCTCTCTCTCAGATCTTGCTTGTTGCACTGCACCTGTTGTCGTCCTCTCAGACCGTTCTACTCGAAAGCAGCCAGAGAGACGGGATTTTCAAGAGGGGAAAAATTAGCTTTATGTTTTCGGATATTAAAGTTGTACGTTCATTAACACACTTTAACTGAAAATGAAGAGCTCTTCGACCTCGTCCCTAGTATAAAGGGGCTCAAAGCATGTTTTCCCGACTGACAACGTGATGTTTTCACAGTTTAATGAGGATGGTGCTGTGGGAGGAATCGTCATTAGCATCCTTGCTACACTTTAATCAGCGAGAGGGAAAACCATTGACGAGTGTCACGATAACTCACAAACTGATGGAAATAAAGGAAGCTGCCGCAGTCTCACTGGCCATGAACTCGTTTATTAATGCTTTTCCTCGTATAGATATTTACATCCTTCAGATCTAGCACGGTGCACAGTTCTGGGTTGGCTGGACCAGACAAATCATGTTGATTCATTCATTAATACATCTTATTATTACGATTAATAGTTTTTATTTTCTTTCTTTATTTATTTTTAGCAAAGAACCAGATTCTGAAAGTTGTCAAAGACTCAGATGCACAAATGTTTCCACTAAAAATGTTTTGAAAAACAAAAAACTGACAAACTTTACGTTTTTTTTTTCTCAATTTAAAATGTGCTTCGGAGGCAGGAACAAACTTTCACTTCATTTTGAAGCTCTTTCCAGTTTAACTACAAAGCTAAACATTAGGTTAAATGGAATAACTAATTACCGCAAGCAACATTACTCTGTCATTTTAAATAAACATAACCTAAAATACGCTTTTCTGAATCTGTTTCCACACAAAATCTGCCTCTGCTTTAATACAAGAATTAGCTTTAGCACAACGTCGATAATCTTAACGAATCATCGTCCCTAAACGAGGAAACCGAAGTTTCCGCAGATGTCCGATCGGGTTCAGATCAGGAGACACTCGGCCTACAGTGTTCTTCAGAAAAGCAGCTGTAGCTTTAGATGCCCTCAGCTTTTTTGTGTAAAGAAATGATTCCCTTTCTCAGTTTTTGTGATATTTTTCTTCCATGGGGAGCGATTGCTGACAGCATGAGATGGGAGGGGCTTTTCTTTGTTAAGTAATGCCCTTTTCTAGTCACCACTTAATGAATCATTACACTCACCTGAGGTTGCCGCTTTCTCCTCAGACTATTATTTTGGTGCCCCCTCTAAGTATCTCATAGGAAATGTTCATTCTGGAAGGTTTTCTGACAAAGTTTGTGGCCTCTACTCATTTATGCAGAGCACAGTAATTTAATTTCCGTACACAGGAAAGACAGGCTTTCAAACAGAACCAGCGGAGCCTTACAAAGGAGCAGAAAAGAAAGCATCATTTGAACCATTTCATAATATTTTTAAAGACTGGAACACTCTTGCAGCATGTTCCGATTTTCTTGCTCCGGCATCAAATCACATTTGCAGTGGTGAACGTTTACATGCTGCGTTATTATGATGAAAAATAATATAAAAAAAAATAGCAGAATGCCGGCACGCAGATGATTGTGTGTTTGTCTGCCTCTCGACCCGTGTGTGCAAGCTGTCCAGACAGAACAACAGGTTTCAGTATGTACACACTTGATGATGCATGTGCGATGTGATGGATGTCTGGCTCTGTTTGTGTTGTACATGGATGCCAGCGTGCGTGTGTGCGCGTGTGAGCAGCCGCTGTGTGTGGTGAGGGTACGAAGTGAGACCCGTTGATTTCATTTAGGTGTATATAGCGTAGAGGTGGGGTGGAGGCAGGGTGCTGTTCTTGTTGCTCGCCATCACAGTTCAAGCTCCAGGTTTTTATGCTCAATTTTATGTTGGAATCAGATTTTTCTTGCTGTGATCATTCACGTTACTGATTTACAAATTAATTCAAATTACTGATTTACAAATTAATTCAAATTACTGATTTACAAATTAATTCAAATTACTGATTTACAAATTAATTCAAATTACTGATTCACAAATTAATTCAAATTACTGATTTACAAATTAACTCCGGCCTCTGTCTCCGTCTGCTTGCGGCTCGGATGTACAGAAGAGGAGTAGAGTACCGATGCTCTGTTTACGGACGTACATAACGACGGGAACGTTCTGCTAGTGGAAGATAATGTGTGATCCGTGACAACTCTGTTTTTATCAAACAATATTAAGGAAGTGATTAAATCGACAGAGAAAAACTGAATATTTCTACAACACAGTCTTCACACTTTAAATACGAAAATCATCAACTTTTAACTGTGAGAAGAAGACATCAGTATCAATATCAATCCTCTATATGGATTGATACCTACATAAAAAAGAGTTATTACACATAATTTACAAGGTATTTCAAAGAAAATATGCGACCACCTTCTTTCATTTTACGAGTCTCAGCAGACCCCTAGTGGCACAAATAAATACTTGGACCATTGTGTATAGTTTAGGGATGCTCACCTGTGTTTTTTTTTTTTTACAGTTTTGATCTTTGATCTAAAGTTGATTGTAAAACGTATTAAAAAATGACAAATTTACTAAACAGGATTCCATTTTTTTGCAAATTTTTTTGTGTGTGTAATACAATGACAAAATATTGGTTCAAAAATGAAAAGCTCTTAAGAATAAAGCAAGCTGTAAAGTAATAAAAATGCTAAAAAGGCCTTGGAATATTAAGGGTTAAAGCAGGAATCAGTTTGTATTTATCAATAAAACAGAATAATATTAATGTTTAGTAGCATTAAATGATGTAGAACTCTGTCGTTTAAAGCAGATGGAAGGTTTCTTGAACAGAACTATTAGTTAGTTTACCACCAACAGCATAACTCACCAATTAGCTTCATCGATCCGAAACGAATCACTGAATCTTTCAAGTATATTTGTTCATGTAGAGAAGAAGAATGAAAATGACGAGAGAAGGAAAGGGGAGCAGTAAGAGCGGTAACATTGCTTTAACACGGGTTCCGCACACACGTTTAAATCAGTGACGGACGGCGTTTTTCAACAAACTCTGATCATAAAAATCGAAATAATCAGCTTCACAGCGAATCATGACATTTTTACGTTAGATTCGTTTTATTTTCAAAGATGACTCTTTTCTTTAAGATCTTTACAATTTAGAGCCAACTTTAAAGCGTAGTAAACTTTATAAATCCAGTTGGTTTTGTGTTGAGTGCTGCTTTATTAGCTTGAGTCCTGGAGTAGAGCGTAGCTGAGGCGTCGAGGTAAGAAATGTCATGTGAGGATGTAAATGAAAATGTCAGAGATCTTTATGGAGTCTATTGGATTTCTCCTCGTCGTCTTGTAAGCCGTTAAACTCTTAATAAGTGAGGGCACACGGCCGAGGGTTAAACGAACACGCGAGTCTACGCTCTCTTTCCTCTTCAGTATTCCAGTGCTCCAGCAGGGATTGTACTGGTTCCCTGGACAGATGTTGGCAGTGTCAGTCCCCAAAACGTCCAAAAACATGCTTTGGTCGTTTTTCCCTCCTTCTACCCAACGTGAGACGGGAGACTTGATGGATTTCTTTGTCTGTTCCTTCTGCAGGAGCAAATATATTCTCTGGAGTGATGAAGCGAGTTCAATCTGTTCAATTGTGTCAGCAGAACACCCCCCCCCCCTCTCTCTCTCCTTGCTCTCTGCTATCTTTAGCTCTCTGGGATGGAAATAGCCTCAGCAAACACTTGCTCCACTCACTGAACAGGATGAGGTTTCATTACTCCTCCGGGACCTGCAGGAAAAGCCCAGAAACCCCCAAAACACACTAGAAAAAGCTACACGCGCGCACACTGTTCGAGAGGAGGCGTGCCGTCAGGCCATTTCTCTCACCCCCAGATCCTCTTTCCTGGATTTTACTGTCTGCTCATGCTCTCAAAGAAAACCATGAACCTGATTAACTTTGATTTCATTACTTTTAGCTTCAATGCTGTGACATCTCTGTTGGAGATTCCCTGTGATCAAAACGAACCCGTGTTCAGTCTCAACTCAATTTCATCTCTATCTCTCTTTCTCTCACTTTTCACCCATTTCTTTCTCTCACTCTTCACCCGTTCCCCTCTCTCACTCCTCACCCCTGTCTCACTCTTCACCCCTCTCTCACTCTTCACCCCTCCACCCCTCTCTCTCTCACTCTTCACCC
>SRMA01026255.1:266077-339215 GCA_007224835.1 Danionella cerebrum
CCCTGTGTTCCCCCTTATATTAAACCTTAATAATAAAACTGTCTCAAAGATAAACTTCTGGAAAAATTCACAAGTGATGTGCACATGCGTAGAGCGGACTTGAGGTGGGGGGGGGGGGGGGGTAAAAGCATGTTAATTACCTTCTGTAGATTAGACGGCGATGTTACAAACTCCTTTCCATTAGCATCAGCAGTAAAATAATAGAGCGCAAGCTTTCCAAGGAAACAGTCTGCCTTAAAAAGCTTTAATGTCTTTGTGCGAACGGATGCAAAGTCCTCGAGATGCAGAAAACACTCGGGGGCACTTTATTTTACGAGCTAAAGTTACGTTTAGAAGAATCTGCGTCTGAACGTCTCCCTGGTGTGACATCATTTCTGACAGCTGCAGGAAAACTTTTGGCATCTGTTCTTGATGTGATATGGAGAGAGAGAGAGAGAGAGAGAGAGAGAGAGAGAGAGCTCGGGCTCAGTTTCTCTTGGCTGTTGAAGGCTTGGCAGAGCCTCCTGCCATGATTCACTTTAAGAAAAGAGAGAGATGCTCTACTGTATGCCTTCAGATCATTCGTCATCGCTGCTCGCGGATTTCTAAACAAGAATTAATCTTATAATGAGCTTTAATGCAAGAGGATCCATAAAGCGGGCTTTAATTGCTGGATCAAACATCTGACTTTAATCCTGCAAAATCCCACTTTGGTTCTAACTTGTTTTTAAAACATGTTTCAGGAGGAGCAGTCAGGGCATGCCACCACTGTTCCCAATCAAACCATTAAGCTCCCAATTATTTATACCCAAATTGTGCAAGGAAAAAAAACTACAAAGAGGGCCGAAGGGCATGACCATCCAACCGCCATCCCCCTCCCCCCAGCGAGGTCAAATAATAACCTCCTCCATCAAAGACATTTAAAATGACACTTAGCAAAAACTTTACTATTTAATAAATCATTGAACATTATAGAAAAGGAACATATTTCTGTTGCGTTTGATAGTTTTCAAGGTGAACTTTATTTAGCGTTAGCGTTTTGGTTGACATCGGCTGCCAGTTGGTGATCACTGCACTACGTTTTCGTCAAGCCAGTGACCCACCATCCCTGGTATCCCTGATGCTGAACTCATTTCTGAAAACATTCTTTGTTTAAAGCATTTCCTCCTGTTCAGCTTTCATTGTGCCGTCCAAAAGCGTGGGCCCTGTAAACAAACTTTGGAATTAAATGTATTATTATTATTATTATTTACTAAAGCTGATTGTTTGTGTGATTAAAAACTCTCTCTCTCTCTCCCTCCCTGCAGCACCCGTCAATGTCATCTGCTGCTGGACGTCTTTAACTCGACCGAACACGAGCTCACTCTGTCCGCCAAGAACAACCAGGACCTGGTGCTGCACCCCAGCGAGTGTCAGAGGTACGAGCGCCATCGCACTCCCTTCACGAGGAGTAAAAGAGTGGATAGCAATCACTGACGGATGAAAAAACTTTTGAGAGAAACAGCGAAGCACAAAAAAAACAGATTAAACACATTTCTGTACACAACTGAAATTCACAATTCTTAATGTTTTCAAACATTATATAAATATGTTCCCATCATTAAAACCTCATTTGTTTCCGTCGAAATGTGACGAAATCTCATTCATTATACTTTAAATAGTCTGTACAGATGTGTCGGAAAAGTTTCAATTTATGGACTTTTTTTTTTAGCTGAAAAATATTTTGGCTCTAAATGTATCAAGTGTGCATCTCATGCCAGTAACACCCTGCAGTGTTATAATCCGCAACGTATAAATGTCAGGAAATCTAATTTCTGACCAAATCTGTCCATGGAACGTTGCTCGTCATGAGGATTACAGTCAAGTTAAGCATGTAATCATCAGAGTTCTGCTGGCCTTCCTGTTAACCCCTGTTCGCCTCTCAGTAAAAAGGGGTGTGGCCTGTGAAAGTGATGTCATTGCACACCCTCTATTCAAAAGGCGTAGAGACATGTTCCAAGGCATTCTTTATTGAAGGAGACAGACGCCTTTAAACCTTCGGGTGAAGATAAACACTTTCCTCCGTGAGAGAAAATGTCATTTCTTTTATTGTTGAATCTTAGGGAGTGGAAAACAGAGAGAATCCAGAGCTTAGCGGTCGTATCCGTGCATGCTTAAGATAAACAGAATGAATTGTTCTGAATTTATCTGGTTCACTTTTCACCCCCTCTCTCTTTCTATCACTCTTCACCCTCTCTCTCACTCTTCAGCCGGGTCTCTGTCCGTCTACACTGGTGCGGAGAGATGGCAAATAACATTTTGCATTCTTTAAAAACATAACCCCCCCCCCCAACTCATGTTTTGCTAGCTGTCGCTTCTACCTATCGCCTGAGTGCTTGGGTGGATGCCGCCTCAGCAACGATCTCGTGAGTTTGAGTTGCTTTCCAGAGCGTCTAACCCCATAGATCCCAGCAGATTAATGGCTGCACTGGGAAATGTGCTCGGTGAGGGCTGAATGGCAGAGAATTGATGAACAGATTACAGAGCTGCACACGCTGATTGATTCTGCTGGATGAAATACAAACACACTCATCTGCACGAGTTATTACTCTCAACTCTACCTCCGTTAACCCTTTCAAAGGCTGCTTTTCACAGCTGTAACCTCTGCAGTGCTCCAGCGCCTCGTTGTCAAGATGACGATTTCTTCTAAACCATTAACTAAAAACAGCCCGTCATCACAGGAAGTGACGTTCGGCGTCTGATGAGGAGCAGCTGAGATTAGCCCTCCATGCTTGAGCTCCTGCTATTGTGAAGGAGTTCTTCTGGAGAACCTTCAACGGACCAGACTTGTGGAGGTCATCAGTCTGTGCAAGAACATTCCAAGCATTGAACCTAGAAGGGCTTAAATATTTACCATTGACTCTTAACCTCTTAAGCCCGAGAGTCCCCGGTACCGGGGACTTGCCCCCTTGTGCGTTACATTTTCACTCATAGCTCACTAACCCTGAGAATAACCCACACATATTAAATACTGTTGTGTTCAGCGGAAACTCCTCTAAAAACGTATCTAATTCAATTTCATATCCGTTAACCACAGCTCGAACGCCATGCAAATAAACAACAACATATCCGGAGTATAATTCATGACCACGTTTTTTGTTTATGTGCGATATGTATCCACAATATAAACGGAAACACCAAAACCATTACATTAAATGAAAGCTAACAACCAGCTGAATCCAGTGATATGCAACTCATTAACATTGCATGAAGTATTTCAGAGCAGGGAGCGAAAGTTCCACGAAAAAACGCCAGCGAAACCAAGCAAGCATGTAAATCTTGTCTTACCTTTGCCGTTTTTTTCAACAAAAAGTTATTACCATAGCGATAAAAGTCCGTTTGTTGTTATGTCCGGTCGATAGCTTCGCGAAAACACCATTTTGGATTGTTTCTTTAGCTTTGTGGCGTCATTACGTCACCAAATATGGAATGACTCCCCGTGCGTAAGAGGTGGTCTCTCCACGCTGCGCGTCGTGTGATTCGTCGGCGATCCCGTCAGTCTCAAAATGGTTGAGCTGATTGGTTTCCATAGAATCAGAGCTTTCCGTCGATATATAGATCTTCTGGATTGGACAGATGGTCAGGGGGGTAGGGACACGCAGAAGCTCGACGTCAAAGCGTTTGTGAGTGAAACGTTCCCAAAAGCGCAGCAAGATGGTGTAAATGAGCTTCTACCCCCCTTTTACAGCGTTTCTTTAGGAGTTTTTTTTGCTGAAATCATGTCCCATAAGTAAGAAAACAAGACTATGAACGTAGCTGAAGCTTTGGACAAGATTTTTTCCATATTTCAATTATTGTGCCAAATTGTGCCAAACTGTGCCAACATGGATTACGCCTGAACTTTGTTCAATCAAAACCTTTACAGAATATTAGTTTCTTGTAGTATGAACACCAAACTTGCTACAGATGTTCTTGACATGTAGTGGTTACAATTGATTGTGTTTATTTGCTTCGTTATAAGTAAAATAAGGAGATATTGGAGGAAACGTGTTTTTTTTTTAGGCGGAGTTCATTTTTTGGCCATTCCAACATCAATTACTCTTACCCTGTGTTCTTGACTGTCAAATTAACTCATCCACACCACTCCCCAAGAACCTATCTTCATTTTGATACCAAGATTTGCAGTTTAGGCCTTGTAAAAGCTGAGAAATGCCTTAAAAAGTAAAAGTATAGGATTTTCGGAAAATAGGCCTCAGGGCTTAAGAGGTTAATGGCCATTGAAATCGTTGAGAATGTGGATTTGATTATGTTCACCATAGTAACAACTCAACAGCTCCCTAGCAACCAAACTGTTTACCCTAGCAACCAAATCTTCGGGACTATAGCTCAGCTTTGGTAAATGATAGAGACGTGGGGATTGGTTTATATAACTTAAAATGACAAGTGCAGCATTACATTATGTTGCTGACCCCTACTTAGCAACCGGGCTGTTTACCATAGCAACCAATTTAGCATATCTTTATCTTAGCTTTGGAAAATCATAGAGACATAGGGGTTGGTTTGTATCACTTGGCACAGAGATCTTTCTGTAACTCACTCTTCCATAGCAACCAAAAATGGTGTCTTGGCAGCCATTCCATGGACAGAAGGGAATGGACTCAAGCAACTGGTCAAGAATGGTCTGAATTTGGGAACATTTTCCACTTTTCAGCGTGCTTCACTCAACTTCATTACCCTCATCTTTTAAACAAAAGCCTGTTGCTGTAGCAACAAGCCTCTAAGTGCTTCTTCCGCGATGACAGCCCTCTTTTTACTTTGTGTTGTTGTAAATGCCTGCTGCTATACTCCGCTTCTTCCTCCCTTAAGATTGCAATCTTTGCACCAAGCCGCGAGAGACATATACAGTTAATTGATTTAACACCTCATGAAAAGTCTGACAGAGTGAGCGTGCTGCCTTCCAACAAAACCTGCAGAGCACTAGCAGCACGAGCGCTCAGCACTTAGCTTTAGGAGCGGAGACGTGTTCATGAAAGGTGGAGTACCGTGCACACTCATCCGTCTGACTCTGTGAAACTGCTCAAGCAGGGATTTAACGACGCTCATCTTTTCTCAGAGCTCGTCAGAGGGGTTCTGTCCTTTTCAGTCCGGTCTGAGTGCGAGCGATGTTGGGCATCTGGTGCTGGGTGTGGTGATGCAGTGTTGCCATGGCGCAGTGAGGCGGTAACCGCGGGTTACAGCGAGGCAGTCTATTAATAGCTCTGTGTTTCTGTCGCTGGAGTCACGGGAGAGAACACACACGCTCACACGTGAGCTAAATATAACTCGCCCGCGCTCCCTCTCTTCTCTTCTGTCTCTGAAGACTGAGATCCTTTAAAACCGCTGCTTCGTCACAGAAATTCTGCTGGTTTTCTGCTCGTTCTCTCAAAGGGATGTTGTAAGCACTTTTTAATGAGGGTATGTAGAGGTTGTGCAGGTTGTTTTTCATTCACGTTAACTCCTTAAAATCAAATTGTCCACAGCGATGGCTGGACTGCATCCATCAAACGATGAAATCATCACTTTTGGAAACGTTCAGTTCTCAAGTTTTTGGGGTTCCATCTTTTTGCATTTATAGAACCTTCAAACAGACCAAACCAAGCATTGTGCAAAAGTATTTTACGCTCAAGAAGGAGGTAAATATTTACCGATTCATGTGGATTTGATCACAGTAACAACTTCTTTTTTACGACATCACCGACGGTTCCCTAGTTACTAAACTTCTGTTTTTCACATTTGTTAAACGGTAGACTTAAGAGCTGGTTTATATAACTTATAGTGACAAAGGAAACATGCTGTATGGTGTTTCTGACCCATCCTTAGCAACCAGACTTTACCGTAGCAACCATCCTATCTCCGCTAAGGAAAATCTAGAGAAATGGGGGTTGGTTTATATCACGCATATTGGCATGGGGACTTTGTATGATGTCACGGACTCCTCCATAGCAACCAGAAACTCCACCTTGGCAACCGTTCCATTTTACTAGTAAAAATACTAATTAAATGACACTGTAAAACTTTAGCCTTCAAGTTTCACTTTTATTTTTCATTTTAAAATTTAAGTCAAAATTAAAAAACAGCTTCACCGCTGATATCATCATTATTTTCTATTTAAACATGTGATTTTTCCGAAGAAATAATGATTTAAATGTAATGACGGCATCACAATCGTGATTATTTCTCTACAGATCTATCATCCCTAGTCCCCTGACATCCACGTGCGTCTGAGCCCAGGGATGAGGTGCACGCGAGCACAGCGGGAGATTATAGAAACGTGGAATTAAAGATCCTTCGCTTTATCTACGTTTTAAAGTAAGATATTAACACATATGTGTGTGTCTCTAGCAGCGTCCGGAGCTGCGATGGTTTCTCTGTTACGTTATTATTATTATTATTGTCCACAAGCTTTGTTTTGCTCACGGTTCACCTGTCTGTAGATCTGCGCTGGTTTTCCTCTCCAGGTTTCAGAAGGGCTCCCTGTGGGCCTCATCTCCTCCATGTATCCCTCTCTCTATCGCTCTCTCCATCGCTCTGTCTCTGTCTTTGCCTCCGCTCACTGATAAGGGGGATCATGGAAATGTCAAGGATGTTTTATTGCCGTTTAGATGAGGCTGAAGTGCTGTGGGAGCCGCCGCGTGTCCTTGGCATTTTGGGAACACTTTCTGACAAGCTTTTAAAACCGATTTATTATTATTGCTTTTTAAACATTGCGCGTCCAAATAAAAGCAGACAGACGTTTGAGGGGTTTATTTCTCCTCGTGGAGGTGAGCGCAGCATCTGTGTTGATTGATGACCCGCTCCCTTTAAAGCCCGGCACCTTTGTGTCTGCACAGGATGGCCATCCAAGTGGACAAGTTTGATTTTGACAGCGTGCCGTCGATGGACCATGATCCTTTGCTGGGTACCGTTCGGCAGCAGGAGGAGAGGAGGCAGCAGGTCCAGGGGGGACTGATCAACAGCACTCTTGACATCCGCTGGACCATTATATCCTTCCATAAAACGAGTCTAAGGCTGACTGCTCCTCTCAGTACGGCACGGTTTTTAATAAGAAAAAGGCTGTGATTTATTTTTATTGGCCTTTATTATTTTTAAGACGGGTCAGTAGAGGAATCAGGACATGAGAGAGTGAGGATGGGTATAGAGATGGGAACCCCCTACACACTGTGTACGTGTCTCCACCCACTGCACCACGGGAGCTCGACAGAAATGCGCTTTATTTTCATAAACAACACTGAAATCTTCTCATTGAAGGAGGGTGCTCGTGCACAAGCTTTCCTTAATCAAATAATCATGACGTTTAGGATATAGAGCTGCATAGTTTAAATATCAAGCTCTCGAGGTTTACTTTCATATATCATTAGTTTCTGGATCAGAAATCTCAGTTAAATGGATCATATAGGAGACGGGCACAACGGTATTTGAGAAGTGAGACGAAGTTTTATGGAGTTCCATAAACAACATTAAGCTTATTTATTAGGATTAAATCTTGTTTTGTGATGTAAAAATGTAATTCATAGAGCTAAATGTTTTGCAGAGATCCAGACACTTTATTTTCATTTAAATGATTTAAGCTGTAAATTCAGAAATAATGTGTTCATTCTGCACCGAACTCAGTTCAGTTTTATCTCTTTTTGCTTCCGCCATACTTTCGTTTTTTTGTTTGTTTGTTTGTTTTTTTTTTATTTCATTGTTTTTTTTTTTCTTTTGGTTTGTATTAGGGATGCACAGAAACTTCGGCCGTAGAAAATTTTAGTATTATCGTTTTTGGCCGAAACGTAAGAAAGCAGCGACAGTAAAAGCCGAAATCCCATCCTCCCGTCTCGTTCGCATCAAACGCGAGTATGTCGGCGGTTTGGAAGCACTTCAAAGTTTCAGATGAGGACAGAAAAGTTGGGATCTTTTTGAGAATTATTTTTCTTCGGCTTGTGCTCTCTTGTTTCGTCCAGTAATTTAAAATGGAAGTAAAAAAGCAGAAAAAAGTTTTTTTTAGTTTTGTTATTGTTAAACAGCTTTGTTACTGTTATTTATTATCAATAAAAGTTTGATTGCTCGTTTATTTTTTTATTCAAACAGAAAGAAACGTTTTTTAATGAAGCCATTTTTGGTTTCAGTTTTCGCCCCAGAATTTTCATTTCGGTGCATCCCGAACAGTTTGTATGTTTTAGTGTTCATTTCGTTAAGAGTCTTTCCTTGACTCGTGCACTCCTCCCTGGAGCGGGGTGGCGAGGCCAGTGTGGAGGGCGTGCTGAACCAGCTCATACTGGATCACCTGCAGCTGGCGCCTCTGCAGTGGGGTAAGAACACACTCCGAGGTATTCCTCTCCAGCGCGGCTCGCGCGTCCTGTTTCTCACGTACGTTTGTGATGGAGGAAAGCGGTTCCTCGCCTGCAATCACGAGGAGCTTTGACAGATGTTTTCCATAGAGCACAGGCCGCTTCACCAACTGGAGAAATGTACCGTTTCCAAACAGTTCTTTTATATTGTCATTATATTTTTATTTTATAACAATGCTTGAGATGTGTATATATAGATAGTTGGTCACGCGCACCCCAGTGCCGTCGTGCTCTGCGCCTCCTCTCCATCCTCGTTGTCTTGTTTGTTCGGACCTGCAGCGCTCTCATGCATATTCATGAGCTCATCAGAGTGGAGGACTCATCTGAGATGACTGGAGCATGATCAAACATGTTCCGTGTAACACGCTGATGATATTTCTCTGCTACAGGAGCGTTTGTGAGAGCGCTGATGACTTTAGTTTGTTCTGACAGGCTTGCCGTGTCATGTACCAGAGAATTTTAACATCCTCGTCTCGTCGGGAGGGAAAAAAGTAGAAATCAGCTCAAAAAAATGCCGTGCCTTCATCTTTTGAGTAAGGGTATTTTTTAAACGGGTGCCACTATTCAAGTGTGTTGTTTTTATTCATCCATGTGACACATTTATATTTATTTTTATACTCTTCCCTAAAGAAAAAGTGTGAACATGGAAAAATACAATAAGGTACAATTTACTTTTTTAGAGCTGCTATGCCACAAAGACCAGGAAAATGTTGTTCATCATTTGAGTCAATTTTAAGATATTAAATTTGATTAACTAATGAACCAATCAGGTGTCTGCTATGTCTGATATGAAATCGATTCTTGATTAAAACCCTGTGTGAGGCTCTGAAGGTGTGAGGTTCCCACTGAGCTCTGCCCCACTAACGCTATTAAAAAAGAAGGTGAACTGTGAGATTGCTCAGAAACACTTCAGAAACTTGCGACTGTTTGGGTTTGTGTTTGACTTTTTATTTGCATGAAAATCCCAGTAGATCAGCAGTTTCTGAAATACCCGACCATTAGTTGAAAGTCACTTAAATCACCTTTCTTCCCCGTTCTGATGCTGTGAACTGTGTGCTTGGATGATTAGGAATTTTGCATTGGACAGGTGTACCTAATAAAATGGCCTGTGAGTGTAGAACAGCTTTCATTGTGTTATTCTTAAGGTTGAGGATTAGTTATGCTCCCTTTCTTTTTACTGTGTGGAAGAGATTTTATTTCCCCTCTGTGGTATTAGAGTCCATCTGCACCACTGAAATTCAGCCTCTTTCAAGGAGAATTAGACTCTACCAGTAACTTCCTGTCTGCTCTAAAATCTTAATGAATACAGAGAGAGAGAGAGAGAGAGAGAGAGAGAGAGAGAGAAAGAGAGAGAGAGAGAGAGAGAGGGAGAGGGAGAGAGGGAGCATCCATATATTTTGGCATGCTGCAGACATGCTCGTCGAGGATTTGAAGAAAAGTGATTTTGAGTTGTTCCTATGTTGCAGTCCGGTGGAAAACTAGGTGTGCTGTCCAGGAAATACACCCATGTGTGGAGCGTCATGATTGCAGGATTATCTCTCGTGTGGGTCGGTGTGTGGAAGGGGCTTCTGTTCATTGGTTTGTAAGAAGGTTTGCGCTATATCTACCTGATAATTTAAATAACATTATTACAACTGAAACTCCAAATCTAGGCCCTGTTTTTTAAACTGGTATTGTCCACATGTAAAACCAGCTTCGTTCCACGTTTTCCCCAGTTCTGGAGGTGTGGCTTGTTGTGCCTGCCGTCACTGAGACCAGTGTAATGGCAGATGAAACGAGGACCTTGTTTGCTCTGCTATCATAGCTCACAGCATATACAGGATTACATGCAGCTGTTTCCTGTTTGATCACTGAGCAGAGGTGCCAATGGTTTTGTCATCACAATGTTGATTACTACTTTTTAAAATCCCTAGCAACCCAAATGTTTACCCTAGCAACCGAAGTTTGGTAAATAACAGAAACATAGAGTTTGGCTTATTTTACTCAGCGTGACATTGGGAACATTATATTATACCACTGACTCCACCATAGCAACCAAACTGTCTACCATAGCAACCAAGTTAGCATATCTATATCTCAGCTTAGGAAAATCATTGTGACATGGGGGTTTGTTTATTTTGATCAAAGTGATATAGGGAACAGTATATGATGTCATTCAGCCCTGCATAGCAACCAGACTGTTTAGCATAGCAACCAGTTGTCCAGCTTATGTTCTTTTATGTCACTCGTAATCACATTAGGAACATTTGAAAATACTTTAAACAGAACTTTGACGAGCCAACATCAATGTTTTGTATTTTAGCCATCTAGTTATTGTTGGTATTATTCTGTTGCTAACCTGGTTAGTGCCTGGGATCATTTACCTGTTTGTTTGTGGAGAGGTTACCACTGCTGCCTCTCAAACGAAAGGTTCCCATGATATAACGCACCACTCTTGATTTGAGATTAAGAAGTAATGAAGTGGGGGGTTGGGATGAAATATGCAAATAATTGTAATCATGATCATATTCTCCCTGAATGGAAGTGTGAACCCATCTGGAGACTCTCAGATGGGTTGTAATGGTGATCAGTCGTGCCTCTTTCAACAGAACAGGGCTCTCTTATTGATGACGGGAGGAGTTTGTCCATCCGTACTCTTCCGTTGTACATTCGGTTTTGTTCAATCAAACTGTGGAGACGGGTTTAATGAATCAACACGACGTGATCTGTACACATCTGGAAGACGTCCATGATTTCGATGTTAATTCTAAAAGCTGAAAACTATTAAACATGGAAAGTTTACACGGGATAAAAAGAAGCGGTGAAATATTCATCCACGCTACAGAGGGAAGGAGCATCTAAAGTTATAAATGATTCATTCGTGTTGTGTGTCGCGGTGAGTCTCTGCAGACCTTCGCATAAAAGTACTCCTAAATTTTCCAAAGCTAGTCATTTGTTTTCGTCTCGTATGTGAATTCAAGGTTTTCCTTTGTAAAGTATCTTTGTCTGGGAATGGAAACAGCCGGGATGCATTCAAGCCTCAGCTGTGAAAAGGGGTGTGGTCAGCAGTGATGCCATGGAGATGGCTTCGGGTGAAAATGGGCGTGTACTAACCCTTGCCATTTCTGCAGTGTTTGTGCTGCATAGAGCAGACTACAAACGAATTATTTGCTTTCTGGAATTTGTTAACAACGATCTCTAGTGATCATTGTTAACAGGGGGAACACAATCAGGTTAGATTACCTTAGATAATAAAAACACATTACATTTCTTTCTATCTTTTTCTTCTCTCTCCCTATTTCTCTTTCTTCTTTCCTCCCTCTTCTTTTTTTCTCTTTCCCTGTCTCTTTCTTCCCTCTATCTCTCAGATATGATTGCACGGTATCTGGAGTCATCTGCCCTCTGAAAGGCAAGAAGCTTATTTACTTCTGTAAGCGGAGGCATGCAAATTGTTTTTTGCATAGTTGCTACTGGTTGCCAGGGTGTTTGTTGTGGTTGCTAAGGAATTCAGATTGTAGTTACCTGTTGATTACAAAGCGATGTCGTCGTGCAGAGAGGCAGAGCAGGGGTTCATGTACCGGTTGCCGGGTTCTTGCAATGCGTCAGTTTTTCTTAATCTTTGCTTTTGTGAATTGCCGTATGCACAGTCTGTGGCAGCAGCAGACTGTGTGCCTTCTTTCTAAAAATAAGTTCCAGCACTTGCTGAAAAGCTGAAATGAGCTCTTACTGTCACATAGCAACAGTCAGAGTGCTTAGCTGTACTGTACCGTGCCTCCTCCTATCTCCATCTCTTCTCCTGCATTAACCCTGCGGCCTGCGAGTGACGGGCAGCTGTCAGCGCTAATCCCATGCATCATCCGTCTCTCTTTTAAACACGACTTCGGAAGAGCTTCAGAGGTTACTCAGGTGTGTGCATTGGTCACTCGCTCGACTCACACTTATAAACAAACCTGATATTTGACCCACCCGGAATGTTTTCTGTGAGCGGAGCGTGTTCCACTGTTCTCTATCTGAAGTTTAAATGGTTTCACCCATTCTTCGACATCCAAACCATGATTCCTCGACCAGCCACAGGGGGCTTTCTGCAGAGGTCATGCTCCTGATTCAGAGATGGAATTGTAGGGCTGACTTTTTTTCTGCTTTCCCATCCTACATTCACAAAAAAATGTTTTGCTTTGGAAACTGTTCCTGAACTTTATCCTCTATTTCTGCACATGAGGTTTGCTGACACTGCAGATGTAAATTCCTGCACAGAGTATCGTTCAGAGCCAGATTCTTGCTTTTTCCAGCATCCTACGTTGAGGAAGTGGAGATCAGTGGGGGTGGGGTTTAAAAACAAGGTCTTGCATGAACCATTTTTTAAAGCTAAAATGAAATAAGCAAAATAAACTAAATACTAGCATTTTTGGGTCTCAGCTTGAATGTCAAAAATTTAGCACTTTTTGGATTTCTAAGTTCAAACTTAGTTTTTACTGCTTTTAATATTTATTAATTCACTGTTTTTGGCGCATGTCGATTTCAGCTGGTAACTATTGATTTTTGCAGGAGCGTCCCAACTGATTCTAAGGATTTGCTTAAGAAACTAATAACTGGGATCCAAAAATCTCTAGCTTGTTTGAAATTTGGAAATGAGCCTTTTCCTAAGCGTTAAATAATCCACTCATTCTTGAGTTTAATTAATGAACTTGAAGCGAAAAATTCTCATTTGTGAACAAAATTTCTGACGTAACTAAACCAGAAATCTGAAATGATTTCCTTTTAGTTTAATCGGTAACACAATCCGGTGGTTAATTCGTTCTGACATTTGCATAGATATTTGCTGTCGCTTTCAGTAAGTGTTTTTCACTCAGAAAAGCTCTGTTTGTAATGGTTTCAAAGCCAAGTTTACAGCTACGGCTGTTAAAAAATAGCAACTCCACAGGCCTGAATCCATCAGGGGGTGGTTCACGGGCGAGCCGTCTGAAGCGTAGACAGGGCATCATCAATCTCCCTCCACCTCACTAACGGCTTTAAACTCTACAATCATGGCCTTTATGTGTGGCAGGCTCCAGCGATGATCCTATTGATCTGTTGAAATAGCAGTTTAAAAGCTTTACAGTTATTACAGACCCAAGCCAATGACTGTGAAAGCTCCTCCAGCGCAGATTTGGCTGTTTACTGTACTTTGACTGCGAGTCTGACTGCTGGGGTGGTGTTTACAGAGAGATGGGTTTTCATTTATGACCGGGACCATCAGGATCTCCAAAACGTCCAGTAAATAAGTCTGATCAGAGGTTCCCGGAGCAGTCTCTCAGCTACAGTTCAAAGCCTTTAAAGGGATAAGGCTCAAGTCCATGTCACAGCTCCATCCGTTTATCCTTTTTTTTAAATAAAATGGGTAAAATGTTTAAGAAATACTAAAATCAATGAAGCATTTTTTTGCTTAAAAGGAAGATAACATGATATTTCATCACTAAAAAAGAACGGCAAGTATTTCTTCAGTTTTTAGAATTTCTTGAACTCTAATATTAAAGTAAACGTTAGGAACTGGAGCCTGGGTTCGTATGTTATCTGACATTGACTAAAATCCTCGGCCAACAGCTCTTTATAAAAAGCATTTTGAGAATCATAAATAACTGGATTTTTTTCCTCTTCACATTGTGTTGCTTGTGTTAAAAGGAGGTCAGGAAAAATCATACATTTCAGAAGATGAACCACAGACGTACAGGTTTATTATTGAACTCCATTTATGGGTTGTGACTTATATTTCAATACCTCAAAGGAGACATCAGATGCTAATGCTAAATCTAAATTCTGGCAGGTGTTGATTCATTTAGTTTAATTATACAGGTGGCTCAAACAATATCAATCCACCGTTATTGGTTACCATAGTAACTCACAGCTTCTTTTGCGAGAACTGGAGTGCAGCAGCAAACTTTCCAGATTGGCTTCACTAGGATTACAAGATTATTTTGGTGTTTTCATAAACCATTACCATAATTAATTATGCAAAAGCAAGATTTGTGGAGCGCTACTGATCTCCGGACCGAGAGACACAAAATGTTGTCAGCAGCAGCGGATCACTGAACCGATATCTGCTATTTTCATGATTTCAGTCTTGTATTCAGCCAAGATATTGTTTATAACTTTAGTTTGTTTACATAATCAACTCTCAGCAGTGGTTTCATACATGCTTCACATCTGGTGGTTCATTGGCTTTCACCTCATGTGTATAATACAGTAGAAACCATGGTTAAAAGTTGATTACACGCTAATAAAAATAGCAAGTTAAAATTGTCTGTCGGTTTATCCCCCAATCAAAAACTATTTTTTTTATTTTTGGTCTCTGGTGATCATGAGCTACTGCTCATCCCATGCAGAAGGTGTCCATTATCAGTGAGATGTTGGATTACAGTTATGTTTGTCTTTACACCCAACAGCCGCACAACTCCCTCACTCAGCACACACAATTGACTTAACCGATATAAGTTGAGATTTGTGGGCAGAATTTCACAGTACAATGCAAAAACTTTGTACAAATGTTCTAAAAGGTAATCTTTAAATGAGCTTCCCAAAAGAATAGAATAGAAGTTAGCGCTGTAGAATGAAAGGACCCATAAATAATGCTAAAATAAGCTAAAGCAATACAGAATCTCAGATTCTCACTCCAGAATCACTCAGTTTCACCAAGATTCATTATCAGCGAGTTCGGTTTGGTGTGTATTTCACATTTAATCCAATACAGAAACTGATCAATGTGAAGAAATCATCAAATCCAGGATCCAGAGCTAGATCTGCATGTCCTCATTTAAGGGTTTGAGGACAAGCGCTGTCACTAAACAAATAAAAACTACACCAGCGGCTCATCAGCACCATCACGACGGGTAAGTTTAGAAATGTCAGGTAATTTGTCTTTTAAGGATGAAGAAGCAGCCTCGAGGGAGACTGTCGTTTCCTCCGAGGAAATCAATGGCGAGGTTGTTTCATTTCCAATGCGAGAGGAAAAACAAAGCGTTTTAATACGAGGATTAGAGAGCGAGTGACGGATAGAACGAGAGGAGCACATTTATGTCTCCAAGCCAAAACCAAGCAGACAGAGATTGATTCAAGACTCTTGTGTTTCTCGACTAGAATCTGATTAGACTTTTTTTCCCCGATTTAATTGATTGAGAACCGTTTTATGACATCACAATCCTCACGTGATGAATATTCATAAGAGGTTAGCCTTGTACATTATTTAAACAGCTCTCCATTAATTATGAATGGGTCAAACACGTGGATGAAAATGTACCGGTTTGATGGACAGCCGTGCCAATGGCTGAAGAATGTGGGTGGAAGCGTTTTCTAAATTATTCACGTGCTACTATCTCGATTTATATCGTAGCATAAAATGAACACAAACAAGACATGAGAGACTGTCAAACTGTAAAAATGATGCTGATCGATGTTAAAATATCTGAACTAAACCGAGATTCTCAGACAAAATCCAAAGGTTTGAGCAGAAATGTCCTATATTTCACTCGCTCGCTATTTTAAGAATTAAAGAGAGGCTCCGGTGGGAAGCAGAGGTAAACTACCATGGCATTCATAACAAACCTGGAACTACTGCCAAGATATTTAATCACTTATGTTTTATTGAAGCCTACATCAGCAGTATAGAAAGTAATGTTAAATATCTTACACTGTTGGGGAGAAAATAAGGAGTCGAAACTTACACAACAGTTAAACTTTTTTTTTGGGGGGGGGGGGGGTTCCACTTTTTTTCCACTTTTAAAGCTCAGTTGTATTTAGCAGGCTCACAGCCGAGCAGAAATTAAACCAATGATTTTGTCTGTTTGGATTTACTACAGGTTTTATCTAAATCCCTCACACGTCTTTCTCCAATAACAAAAGAGACACAGAAAAGTCCTTTTCAAAAGTTATCCAGCCTGATTTTAGCTGCCGTGAGGCGTTTACGAATCAAAACAATGCTTTTGTGCATATTTACCACATTCACGAAACCCCTCAGTGATTGGATAGTTTCTCCTGCATATTAACAGACCGTGTGACATGTTTGCATGTTTTGGATGATGTTAAGTAACTTTGCTTTTTAAACAGGAAGTACTCAAAAATGGGAAACTAACCAGTTTATCGTTGAAATTATAGTACAAGTGCAGAGGGCAGAGACCAAGGTTTACATGTTAATAATTTGCATGATTGTGGTGTTTCTGCAGACAGACGTTTGAGCTAAAGAGCCTTTGAAGCAGTTCTTATTTATATTTGAGGTTGATCCTGTCTGAGCCATTGTTTCTGGGATCTCTCCCTGGGTTTGACGTTTGTTTCTTCTGACGTCTTTAGACTGGATTTGGATGTCTGAATCATAGACTCTGTGTTCATGACTGGAATAGATGCTGCTTTCCAGTGTAAGTGGTGCGGGTGTGTAGTTGCGACACGCATTTCCACGTTCTGTCATTATCACAGTTGGTGAGATTTAAAATGATTATAAAGCACTTTGAGTTAAAGTGCACAGAAAATGTATGATGTGAGAACTTGCTTTGGTTCAAGTGCTCATTTTGTCAAGGAATGTTTATTTCTCTCTAGCAGTTTTTCATATGCAAAAAAATCCTCCTGGTTATCACCGTTAGGTTAGCTAACTTTATTAGCAATATTCATTTTTTTCTGTTGAGCATGTGCTTGTTTCGACTGTGAAACATGGCGACTGCAAAACGACTTAGAGGTGAATAAATGAAATGATTAAGGGTGTGCTCCCAGGATGAACGAAAGCCTGAGTTTCTGAGTCAAGTCACTGATGCGTCACGTGTAAGACGTCCTCTCTGTATCTGAGCATTATCTCTAAATCAAACTGCAAGGAGACACGGAGGCTCCAGAAATAGTCCCTTCAGTGCTCTGGCTTTGTTATGATGGACGCTGCCTGCTTTATTAACCTGAAAAGCAAGCGGATAAATCTATCCAGGCTCCGCCCACAAAGTCCATCCGTCTCAGTGATGGGCGGCTCCAGACGACACCAATGATTTGTGCATCAGAGCAGGGCGTGGTAGCAGCACAGTCATATCCCAATGATCAGAAGAGCTGCCAGCTGAGGAGCTTTTAAAGCTTTTTCAAACTTCATTAGCTTGATGCTCGTGTGGGAGTGAATTTTTTTATTTATAATTTATGTTATATAATTAAGGGCGTGGTTTCTTGAGGGGTAGATGATTGACAGTTCTTTCAGCCCGTCTCGTCTCGTGTCATCCTTTGGCGGTGTGTGTGGTTTTAGATCATTGTGTGTGTGTGGCTTTGTGCATCTTTTGCCCATTTTTTTTTTAATCTTTTGAGTTAAAGATGTGTTTGAGCTTCCCATTGCCTTCCACTGAACAGTGAAAGCAGTTTAAATATGTTGAACTTAGCAAACTTCTAACAACCAAACAAATTCCTCCTCACAGAAATTTTCACGTGATCATTAAAAAACAGCATAAATGTAATCTTCTGCGTGAGAATTTAAAATTGTAACATCTTGATTATTTTTGTGAGAATTTTTACTTTTTATCTCATAATTTTTTGTTGAGAACTTTTAATTATTTTCTCGTAATTTACTTTTTTGTGAGAAATTTAAATTGTTATTTAATAATTAAAATGTTTACTGAGAATTTTAAATGGGTGGCTAGTAATTTTGACTTTTTAGTCAGAATTTTATTGTTCTATTGTAATGTGGATGATTTAGTGAGAATTTTTCCTATCTTTTGGTCAGAATTGTAACTTTTTTAGTGATTTAAATGTTTTAAAGGTAGAATCTCATTTACAGTTGCAAAATTTTTGGTGAGGACAGTTTATAAGATTTAAAGATTGTAGATTATAGTTCATTTGTATACACATGCAACAACAACAGCAGCAGGAAATGCAAGTTTTGTTTAGTTATTAATATATTTTCATTGTTTTCTACAAAACATAAGTTGGTTCAGATGCTGAATCGGTCATAGTAATCTCCATTATCTGAACTTGTTCACCGCTGCTGTCGGTTCTGAGTGAAAGGATCGGTGCTAGCTCAGATGGACTCGGCTGCTGAGAGTTATTTACTTAATCAGAGAATGAATGTAATTGAGCTCATTAGATAATACCTGTCTCCGCAGCGGGAGGCCGTCTGCTCGCCAGACTCGCGCTCAAACAGACAGACACTCGCACACGCGGGTCTCACTCCAGGCTGAATCACAACACTTCCACCAGTTCCCCACACTGCAGTGATTTACTCCCCGGGGTCTTGTTTCGTTGACTTCGGTTCAAACTGTGAGGAAGCAAAATCAGCAAATGTTGCATTGTACGCTTCAAAGGCAAATGCAGCACTACAGAAGGGGGCAGAAGTGGATTTCTGAAATGTAAAATCTGTGCAAACACGCCCTAAACACATGCCTGGAGCAGTGGGTAGCTCATTTAACCCCCGCTGAACCCAGGAATCGAACCAGTAACCTTCAAATCACCAGTCAACCCACTAGTTTCATCTTTCTGTCTCTCACTAATAATATAAACCCACCATTAAAGTGTCACAACACCCGCAAGACCTAGCTTTCACACCTAAGGTTTCAGAAAAAAGGGTGTGGTCAGCCGGGGAGCCGGGGTCATTTTCTCTCAACCATCCTTCTCTGACTGTCTCATAGAGCAGTGTAAAAGATGCACAGATTGCTCAGATGCTTCTTAATTCTTAGATACTCGTTAATTCCGCCCTTTGGTGATCATTGTTAACAGTGGGAGTACACTGCAGTAGGTTTACTACTAAATTTCAGTAAGTCTACTACTGTGGGCTGCAATCTGTATGCAAAGTAAGTTTGCTTTTAAAACAGGAAGTGCCAAAATGATCTACAAATTAGACTTTAGTTTGTTAAAAGTGAATGGTTCCGGTCTGTTGTGACCCTTTAATGTACGTTAGCCGTGAGCTAGCATTTAGAGTCAGCAGCAGTTCATGGGAAAAGTGCTAGAATGTTAGTTTGGACCGGGTGAGTGACTATTGTTGATCATTTTGTTGAAATATTGCTCTACATTGATCAGCGAGCGTAATTAAATCCAGCTGTCTGCACCCAGGGGTCTATTATCTGCTCTGGATCTCGATCCGTCTCCTTGTTAATGCCGGGACACGCCGGTCGATCGCCTGCTCTGAAATCTTGGAGGTTGGTGAGTTCAGCTCTTCTTGGTTGAGATGTTCATCAGAAGTATCCACATGTGGATGAAAGTGGACTTCTGCAGAATATTTGAAACGAACGAACGAACGAACGAAAATTCTTAATTTATGAGGCTTTTTCTTTATTGCCGTCATGTTGTGAGTTAATGGCTCTGGATGCTATTGACTGTAAATGACAGACTAATGCACTTCTATTAATAGACATCGGATGCGTTGTAGCGGCTCAGTGTGGGAGAGTTTTTAATTGAATCCTGCAGGTGAGGTAATCACTGTGTGCAGCCTGATCGATCACACCGCACACACCCAAGGGGATCTGCGCTTCACTAAATAACGTCCTTCTTGCAAAAGGTTAAGCTCTCAGTCAGCCACACACTCTCACTGGAGGACACATGTTCACACTCTGAGCACATGTCGCCCAACGCATATTTTACCTCAAAACACGCGTGAAACAACCGAAGGATGAACCGTTCCAAACAAGTGAGAAGTGGCCAGTTGTTGCAGCTTTCACATCTTTCAATTGATTTGTTCCAAAGCAGGTGTGTAAAGTTCTAGTTCTATTATTGTAAAACGAAAAATGTTACGATGGTTGCCACAACTTTACCGTAAACATATGGTAGCACCGTAATTGGTTTAACGGGATTGCATCCACTGTACTGTAAATTTTATGGATTTAACACAGTTTATTCAAATTTCAGGTTATATTTATGGTTAATTTCTATATTTACAGCTCGTTTGTTTTTATAATTTGGATAAAACCTTTAATAATTTCACAAAAACACCTTTTTCCTTTATTTTTAGAACAGCTATGAATGACATAAACAGCCAGATTACAGAAACTCATGATTATAACATTTTCTTTCCTTGTGGATTTTCACCTGTGTTTAAAAAAAAATCAAAACGTATGTGTTTTCTGTATTAGGTCTCACGCATTGTTAAATTTGTTTTTAACTGTTAAGTTTAAGGTCGTGCTCTGTGAAACGGTTGTTCACTCTAAATTCTTTTGTAGAATACTGGCTCTTACCGTTACATTTATGGACATTTAGACAATAGTCTAAAAATATCAATTGGAAGCCAGAGACTCAAAGAGATGCGTCTTCCACAGCGCGTAGAGTGTTCTGCAGCGTTTGTTGGGGGATTAACAAACATTTTACTCATTGCTAAGGCCATGTTGGTAAGACCAGCACCGTGCAATGTTGAGGGTTGAGGCTTTGACAATTCTTAAGTTAATGGTTTGTACAAAGAGAATCTGCATATCTAGACCGTAACATCTGCATTTTTGTCGATTTACCAGCATGCATTTTTTTTTAAGTTATGCACACTTGTGTTTGTTACCCTTGATCCTTACAACCGTGAATGTGGAATTTGAAGAAGAGAAATGTAGAAGATTTGATTGTGCACTTTACTTCCTCTGTAAAATGGACTGATGGAAACTTTTATGAAGGGCGTGTTTAGAAGCTCCAGGACTGTGATCAATGCAGTGATAATACTCGGCCGAAGGAGTTACTGATGTGTTGATGGAACAGCAGCACACTGTATGAGGCCTGCTGAGCACAGAAGCTCAATCCGAGCCGTGTTTCTGATGCCTATTGAACGCTAGAGCGTTTATGAAGCACAATCTTTTGTGAGTATTGATCTGTGCCCGTAGGTGACATCCATCCCCCTATCGCTGCCATTTTCTCCAGGAGGATGTCAAGTGCTGCGTTTAGCTTCTTTAATATTTGATGACAAAACAAATGTACAGAGCGCTTCCACCAATGATCATCGTTTCTGCCTCTGAAATATTCATACTGATGCCTCGCCGCTTTCACCACAATAACACTAGCATAAAGTTTACGGATGTGGCTGTACTCCGCATAGATGTTCCAAAAAGAGTACCAATCTCCAGCCAGGTCTAGGATCAGGGGGCAGTAAACGGTTCTAAGAATCCTTCAGAACACTTGTAGAGCAGTTATCTCTAAGAATATTGATTCTCTCTTGGCTGCATCCATACAGTTAAATTATTGTGAGCTAAAAATAAGCTGCTTCACTTTTTTTGAGGCTGGTTAGATGTCCCGTCAGAGCGAGCGTGTTAAGCGTCGGTCCTGGCGACCTCTTTCTGGGGCATCAGAGATTTTCCAGGGTTAAAGTTCCTCTCGCTTCACTGAGTAAAAGTGAAATCACCTCCATGTGATTCCTTCCCCAGTGAGCACTCGCTCGTCATGTGCTGTGAAATGGCTCTTGTTCAAGCTGTAAAAGGTCCACTGATGGCTCCGCGGTCGGTCAGAGTGGGATTGACCAATCATAGAGCCGGTTGGCTCTCGTTTGCAGAATGTGACGGGTCTTTTTTCCAAGGCCGTATGATCCTTGCACGCTATTATCACAAAAGCTCTCACGAATGCATAAAATTACCAGGCTCCCAGGGGTCAACAGTGATCAGGTTTGGTAAACAAGATTTAGAAAAAAGCTTTTAAATTTAGTGGTCGGTTTATTTTGTACAGTGATCTAAGCAGTTATGCGGTGCAGAAACAAGCACTTCTCTGCTAAGATCTCTAATATCAATTGTTATATTGGTGTTTCCATTTTCCCTTTCATCCAGTCTCATTGAATCAGGTTCCTGCAAAATCCTGCTACAGGAACCTGTGCAGAACCTAGAGCAGTCTTGATTCTGTGCAGGAAAGTACTGAGGGGTTAAGTGCAAAATTAGAGCTTTAGGACATCTACTACTGGAAAGACGTGTAGTTTGCAATATGTTCATTTATCAAAAATGATGAAACGTCACAGTTGCCCCCCTCCTCATTCTTAGAGCCTTTATCCTTTTGATCACTTTGGAATTAAGTGCTCACAAAAAGAGCAGTGCTTGTTTGATGGGGGATGTTAGCTTTCTTTTATCCTGTCACACAGTGTAGCAACAGTATCGTAGCATCTTAAAAAATTGGTTTGAACACCATGGTTGATGGCTTGGGCGCATGTCTGAGTGAGAGATAACACTGAAACGAGTGTGTATGGAGCGCTTGACATCTGTCTGCCTGATAGCACTCCACGTCCTGACATCAAACAGCTTGCTCTTCAGTGTGTGTCTGCATGCACATGTGTGTTTGTGATAGAAATCAAGAGGACACGACTTCTGATTCAGGCCTGAGCAAAAGCAAACCTGCGCCAATTGTTATGCTTCAAACATATTGATCATATACCTAGTGTTTAAATGTTCTTAATCATATCACTAGGTACATCTTGACAAACCATAACTGAACAAGACGTAACTGGTCAAATTACTGCATACGACATCACACAGTACCGACCAGACTGGACAGGATAAGTCCCAAGAGGAACACATGACTGGACAGAAATTGGCTAGACTGGATACAGTTGGACAGACCGTGACTGGACTGGACTTGGTGGGAGAGGAACTTGACAGGATGGGACTTGAAGAGACAGAACGTGATTGGACTGGACGGGACAATACAGAACATGACACTCTGGGTATAGGGTGGCATGGCATGAAACAGACATTAAAATAACTGGACAGTGTATGGACAGGACATGACTCTACAGAGCATGCCTGGCCAAGACAAGACTGGGCAAAGTTACTGGGTGGGACATTAGTGAAAAGGACAGGATACCACACAATAGGAACCAGACTGGACAGGATACATCACAAGACTGATCACATGACTGGATTGGACATGACCAGATAGCTGGACAGGAAATAGCTGGACACACTGAACTGGACTGGACTTGACTTGACTCAACAGGACTTGATTGGAGAGGACCGCACGTGACTGGACAGAAAACAAAGAGGCAGAACTGGGCTGGACAGGTCATTAATGGAAAAGGCACGGCTGGACAGACTATGGACAGGACACAGCTGGAGAGAACATGACTGGACAAGTTACTTTATGGAACGTTGTTGGGTAGGACAGCACACAGTAGAAACCAGACTGGACAGGAAATGTCCCAAGAGGAACATTAGTGAGCGTGGTTGGACATGACCATGACTGGACTGGGCTGAACTTGACTGGACTTGGTGGGAGAGAAACTTGACTGGACAGAAAACAACAGGGCAGGACCCAAAAGAACAGGAACATGACTGGACAGGATATGTTTGGACGTAAACAGACATTAAAATAAACTGGACCGTGTATGGACAAGACATGACTCTACAGGCAAGACAAGGCTGGTCAATTTACTGGATGGGACATTAGTGAACGGGACAGGATGTATGACCAGAGGAACATGACTGAACGTATTACTGGATTGGACATGACTAGGACTGGATATAACTGGACTGGACTTGATTTGATAAGTAAAAGGACACTTTTACTTCGACTGGGAGCGAAGGACTGGGTGGGACATAGTTGGACACGACACAGCACGATATAACCAAACATGATACGGTCGGACACAGCAGAATTCTTTGTAAATACCCATGGAATGTGCTTATTCAGAGCCTGTAATATAAAAATGTTTCAAACAGAAATATCTCTTTAAAGGCCTCTCATATTCGAGTTTTCCCATGATTCCATGAGGCCGTAATGCAGCCCGTGATGCCTAATTGTGTCATCAGGATAATGATGATTACGTCCACTGCCTCAAGTCATTACTGCCTTTATTCCAATGGAAATATTTCAGCCTGAAACGACCAAGGTTGTAATTGTTGTCTCTGGCATCATTAACGTGTTCGCTCCTTCACTTCAGTTGAGTAATCTCATCATTATTCTAATTGTTTTTATTTTAAAGGAGACCCTTATGAAGATCTTTCCCCCTGCTGTGCATCTCTTCTCAGAGATGGTGTTTCTGTTTTAACCTTTTCAGCTTGTCTTTCCATCCAGTGGCTGAAACAGGAAAAAAAGTCCACTAGCGCCAAACTCCCATTGCATTTTTCATTTCTTAATTCCATCAATCTTTCAATTTATCCATCTTTGCAGGAGATTAAGTCTTCGGTTTTGTTATCCGCCTTCTTGTTCTGCAAGTCTCCCGTTTCGAAATCTTCTCTCAGTCACTGTCCCTGTGCAGTTCTGTATCGCTGGTCCAAGTGTGACGGTAATGAGGAGTGACAGGAAGGGTGGCTGTGTCAGAAAGGTTTCTGCACACTTCAGCACTGCTCCCACCTCATCCTCTATCCTCGAATCCATCCATGCGGGAACTCATCCAGGCCGACATTACGGGGCTGATGGGCAGGGGACCCAGGTCCATGTGCGAGCCACTCTCATATTGAAACATTAATATGTGAGTCTTAGAGATCACATGGCTGCTGGCGGCAGATTGTGGCAATTATTTGAGCTGCCGGATGTTCACTGGCATCATATGGGATGGACGTATTCCTCAATCTCAGCTTTTCATTATAAAGAAGTGCAGATGCTTATTTTAGGTGCTGTCCGTACTTTGATTGAAGGCTTGTAGGTAGTGTGTGATCAGCGTGTACTTTGCAGCAGTTTCCTCAACCAGCTCGAGTTATTTCTGGTCTATTGCTGTGAAATGTACTTGAGGAATCATTTTAGTTTCGTGGTGACAGTTCTTTATAGGATCTAATCAAAAGATCCATGTCGAAACAGCCTTATATCAATGCACTGCAAAGACCTTTATTCAGGCTCTAATTAACTTGTGCTTTAGATCACAATTCAGTGTGTCTCCTGCAGTGGAGTGGTTCTCCGTTGTTCCCGAGCCCCCAATTAACAGTGTGGCGGCATTATGCAATTCAAGGTTTAAAAAACGAAAACAGGAAAATGTCCGCCGTTGATGCCAGCATTATGCAGAACAAGAGTCTTGATCACAGCACACGGAACTAAATGAATAATTGCCAGATTAAAACAGTTGTTGATGAAGCGCGTCACGTCTCGAGCTGAACAAATCAATCTGATGTCAAGTTTTGAATCACACGTATGAGGGCAGCTTGTGCAAGAGAAAACATTGCATCATCTGCATCAGAGCCAGGATACCTTTCTATGTCTTGTGTGGGTTTCTTCTAGACTCTGCTTTCTTCCCACAGGCAAAAAAGGCTCAAAGGCCTTATGGGACGGGGAAAGTTCCACATGCATGATTTAGAGGCAGAGGAGGAGGATCGAGCGCTACACTTAAAAGTATTCACTTACTCGTCCACGTAATTGCTGTGAATAAGAAGTAAAAAGAGTTCGTTTTGGTCAGCGGTTTATTGGTTGTTAATGTTAAAACACACAGCCATGAATCGATCATCTTCAAGAGTGCTTCTCTTCCTCATTATTTCAATCCAGACACATCATATTGACGCTAAAGCCTCCTGCTTGAAACCAAAAAGTCCAACGCAGGGGAAGAGCAAAGAGCAATCAACTGCCTTAGTTCAGCTGTGTGCCTATGTCATTGTCTTGTTGGTTGCTAAACCTTGGAGCAGGTTCTGAGCACTCTGCAGAAGGATCTTTCTCTACTTGGCCACATTTCCCTCATTTGCAACCAGTCGTCGTGTTTCTGCAGTCTTACAGCAGGATGCAGACTGTTATGGCAGGGGATGAGCAGATTTTCTCCAAATATATTGCTTAGAATTGAAGCTCAGCCACAGTGATCTTTGGGTTCTTCTTTACCTCGCTCTTCTCCAGCTCTAGGAAGGATTCACACTTACTTTTTACAGATTCTGGAGGCCACTCTGCTCTTAGGAACCTGCAACAGAAATGCTTTTGAACCTTGCCACTATTCCTTTGATCTCATGATTCTCATTTACTCTGAGATGCATTGGGGTTCTTATATAGATAGGCATGTGGCTTTCCTAATCAAGTCCAATCAGTAGAATTGGCCTAGAGTTTGTTTAGAGGGGAGCTCAGCCATTCTCTTAATTAAAACAGAATTGGGACACGCCTTCATTTCACATGAGGGGTAAGGCTAGGGCTAAAGGCTAACAATGAGAGAGTAAATTGTTGGCCTTTGAATGCCCCAGAATTCCCTTTAATGCACTCCAGAACTTTGTGGAAAGAAGAGTTGAAGCTGTTGTAGCTGCAAATGGCTCTGTACTAACCCCTAAAGATTGAGAATGGGTGGGATCCTAAAGTCTGTGACATCACAGAGGTCAAAGCTTTTTCAGAGGGAGTCAAAGACTTGTGGTGACGTATTTGTTCCTGTGAATACATTAACCCCCCCCCCCTTCTCGAGAGCTTTAATGGCATGTGCATGATGCACAGATGGAGCTGTGCTTTTGTTGTGATTAGAAGACTTTTCTTCCATTCTGTGTTTCTTTAATTCTCCGAGTAAATTTCTTTCTTGTGTGGTGCACTTAAAGAGCAGAGCTCCTCTACGACTGTGACCTAAAAGCATCCCATAATTCTCGACGGCTGCTCTTTCCTGCTGCGTGCAGTGAATAATGAACGCCAGAGGTCTATATTTAGAGCCCGTGTTCTCTTTTTAGCTGCCTGAGCTATTTGCGGAGCTCTGGTTTTCACGTGCGCGGTGCCAGAGATGAATTATTCATGATCGGAGCGATTGGCCTGGCAACGAGAGGTGAAGGAAATGCTGGAATCCACATCTTTCTTCTGTGATTGTTGGAGTAAAATCCTTGCATTCGCTCTCGTTCTACTCTGACGTCTTTCCTCACGCAGCTGTCCGCAATCCGTGTGAATCCCTTCATCTCCATCAAAAGCATAATTTGTATTAATTAGTAGCATTAGAGAGCAGCTGCTCGCCGATCATCGGTCCAATCGATCGAGGGAAAGGTCACGTCTGCTGGTTTAGTGCTGCTTATGAAACGCTCCATTAATGTGCTGAGAGATGGACGGAATGATGAACTGAGCTGAGGCTCACAGCAAACTCTACAAAGGATGGATGCAGGGACTTGACGTATGGATGGAACAAAAGCAGATACATGGAGTCTTGAAAACAAATAAATGTCCCCAAAATACACTCAAATATGTGTCTGTTTAAAATGGAACAAAATCACCAAAAATGCAAACGTGGAATAAAATACAGGCAGGAAGATGGATGGATGGATGGATGGACGGATCAATGGGTGGATGGAAGGATAAGCAGATAGACAGACAGACAGAGAAATAGATGAATGGGTGGACAAATGGAAGGAAGTGCAGATAGATAAAAAGAACTGACACATACAGAGAGATGGTGGATGGATGAATGAACGGGTGGATGGAAGGATGTGCAGAAAGATAAAGGGACAGACAGATGGATGGAGAAATTCTGTCTGTACCGACGGGCGGATGAACGGGTGAGTAGAAATACAGGTGGATAAACAGACAAGCAGATAGATGGATGGATGGATGGATGGATGGATGGATGATGGATGATGGATGGATGGATAGACTCACGTCGAGCTCATACCTCACACACATCATTATACAATCACCCCGCTCCAGAGCGAGGCAGATGGGTGCTTGAGGTTGCTACGGGTGACAGGTGAGTTCAATCGGATGATGAATAGACTGTACATTGCATCACCTGGCACATGTCGCCATGGCGATGCCCTCCTCGCCTCCCTCACAGGGCAGGGTGTGTAATGACCAGGGCAGCTATTAGCCCTCAGAGCAGAGTGTGCTAATGGAGGCATTTTTTCAGGTCAGGTGATGATTTCTCCCTGGAGAGAGGTGTTTGGATGGATGCGGGTTTATTTTGGGAACTTAAAGAAAGATTTGCATAAGGAACAGAAGGAGCGCATCGTTACTGTAGAAGAGCAAGCCATCGCCCGCGGTGTCGTCCAGATGTTAATGTAGCTGTTTGAAAGAGAAATGGAGTTGGTTCTATTTTGGGTGGGATCAGGTGCTGTTGGAGGTCGTTTCCCTGGTAAATGAGATTCCGGGGGTGGAGCAGAATGCTTCCCGTTCTGGGACTCTGGGTTAAACGGTTCCTCTCATGCATCTGCCTCTGGGGAGAGGGGGGGGGGGTGCTTTCATATGTTTAATTCTATGAAATAATATGCACTGGCTCCTTTAACAGGAGGAAACCAAAGAGGAAACGCAACGCAAAAAATAATCCGTTGCTATTTGCAGATGTGTAATAATAACGTGACTTTTCCTTTGTTATATTTACTGTTTAAAATGGTGTTTCTGAGCTGTTTGGCGTATTGTTAGTGGCAACCCATTTCTCTTTATAACTGTTCTTTGATAAATGTTTTCAAATCCTTTCTTAAGATTTGAAACAAGGATTCAACAATGAAGGCGCTCAGTATTCACATCTTCAATTAGAATCCGAGGAAGAATGAAAGACGACATGATTAAGGGTGGAATTTAAATTTTGGGGCGAAATGAAGTTTATCGTATTTACTTTTGTCATTAGGATTTCATCTTCTTTTTCAAACGATTGTATCGCGCATCACTTTCCTTCGCCGCTCAGCTTTGATCTGCGGTTTTATGCTCATTATCAGCAGATTTGCTTCCAAATTCTGTTCCTCTTTTAACAGCGTCCTGCATCTGATCAAATAGAAGAAGAGAGCTTTAATGTTGTGACATAATTCACTTATTCAAAACTCATTAAGGTCAAAGCGCAGGGAGCGAGTAATGAAAGCACTCCATGTTCTCCACTTTCATCCCTGTCTGTCTGCTGTTTTCTTTCAGGTAGTCTTGTAATTTCATCTTCCTTGCTTACGTCAAGGTGTGTTCGCTGATGAGAGCTGCTCTCGCTGTGAGGCTTTCGGCTGAATTTATGATGTGCCTGAGAAATGTACATTTAGCCGAAGAAGAAGAAGAAGAAGCTTTTTAAGTTAATAGCCCGCTTTATCTGCTTTCTGAGCCATTATTGGTGCACTCTGAACTCAAAGCTACGCGAGCAGCATCGATATAGTCTTCTTATTCTGCGTTTTGGGGGAGGGAGGGGGGGTTGTCTTTTTTTGAGACAGGCGAAGAAAGGAGTTTGAGGATTGGAGCTTATTGTTCCTGACAACTCAAAAAATAAATGCTTTCTTCTGAACTAAAACACAAAAACGCAAAGTGTTCACCGTCCGGGGATTCTAGAGATCTGTTTCCCATGATGCCGTGAAGAAATCTCACTCCTAGGAGCAGCTCCCATTAGATGACTTTTCTCCAGGGACCCTACGTTCAAGAGGTTCATGCAACAGTACACTCCTCCAGCAGATCATCTCCAGTTCTGCCAGGCTGGATGGTGAACGGCGATGGACAGCCATCTTTAGATCTCTGCAGAGAGTTTCATTGTGACGCTTTATGTTGGCTGTGTGCTTAGGGTCATTGTCTTGTTGGAAGGTATCCCTGCCACACTCACCTTTCCCTCGATTGCCACCAGTCGTCTGTTTCCTGCAGCTGAGGAAGCGTGATGCTGCCACCACCATGCTTAACTGTTAGCAGTATGTTGAACACTGCGTGGTTTTCCACACACATAGCGCTTGGAATTAAGACCAACAAATTCTTTTTTGGTCTGTTCTCACCATCTTGGAGACCTTCAGTTGTTTGTTCATGCAGGCCTTCGAGCCCTGACTGCTGGAGGTCTGCAGTGACAGCTCAGCCACAGTGTTCTTCGGGTTCTTCTTTACCTCGGTCACCAAGGCTCTTCTCCCTCAGTAGCTCTAGGAAGAGGAACCTTAAGTGCAGCAGAATGTTCTTGTAACCTTCACCAGATCTCTGATCTCTTCAGGCCGTTCCTTTGACCCCATGATTCTCATCTGCTTTGAGCATTGTGAGCTGTGAGGTGTTATATAAACAGGCGTGTGGCTTTCCGAATCAAGTCCAATCGGTAGAACCAAACACAGCTAGACTCAAATGAAGGTGTAGAACCTTCTATGAAATGGAAAAGTGTCACGCAGAGGCTCCGAATACTTAGGACTCTGTGTGTACATTAATGAGGAAACTGAAATGAACTTCTTCGAGTTTAGCAGATGGCCGCAACAGTCCCTTTTACCTTTGGATCTCTCGTTTTTTCACACCTGTCCCCAGTGATGGCAGGCAAACGCGTCGCCTTCTTCCTGTCGTGTTTGTGTAATCGTTAGTCCAAGGCAGGAGTGACTCCAAAGCCCATGATGTTTCAGATAAACTGGAGTCCTGTGCTCACGAACGAAGACATGCAATTAAAGTAAGAACCAGAGCTGCAATCAGTGTCCTGTGACTCATGGCGTATAATGAAGCAAACAAACACAAGTCTGCGTCCCTGTGTATGGACTTGACGCTGATACACTGGCGTTTCTATTCATTTCTGCTCTTGTCTCATGTGAAAGTGGAGCTTGATGAGTCACTTTGAAGATTTCTTTTTTAATATCCTGTCATTTCAACACAAGTGATATTGAAACAGCTTCATAATGGAGACCCTGGAATCAAGATCTGTCATCCTTTAGTGCTTTTTGTTTCACAGTAAAGCTCCTGTCGAGTAGAAATTGTTTAATAATGAGATGTTTGGTCCAATGAATTAAGCCTGGAACAAGATGAAATGATTCTCTAAAATCGATGACAGTATTGATGGAAATAGCGGAAATCCGGTATAACCTGTCCAACCGGTAAACCACAAATGTTTCGAGAAGTCATACAATCAACAGACCAAAATGGCTACAGACGGCTAGAGAAAATGAGAGTGTGACTGAAACATGCGTAGAGCTAATGAGCTAATGCTAGCATAGCAGCTCAACAGTTATCTGTGCATTAGCACCTGGTTATTTAAACTTCACAAACGTGCTTTTAAGAATAAAGAGCATTGGTATTATATACTATACTGAGGATTTAATATTTTATTTCTTGTAACAGGAAAATAATGCTATAGCTGCAGATTGAAGCTGCATCTGGCCGATGACGTTTCCCCGAGCCGCTCGACCCTTTATTCTAGCTTTCTGTTTTATTTTGTGAAAGATGGCCAATAAAACCAGTGTGAGCTCCCACAGCACATCAATCGCTAGGTACTGTGATTAAAATAATCGATAGCTGCAGCCCCAACGAGGAGCAGCTGGTTGTGACTTTTGTTCAAGGCGATGCTTCCAGATCTCACCAGCCAAGCGCATCCTTTAATGGAAGAAGGATTTTGATGTAAATGTTGTGTTTTGTTGTGTCTCGGTCTTTGAGACAGCCGCTTGTGATGGATCATGTTATTGTTGTTTGACTTTTACCTCCCAAGGACAGAAAAGCCATTCATGCACTCGATGTCTTTAACTTGTCCCAGCGCTTGCATCGTTTTATGATTTGTGTTTCTCTGCTGCATCTCACGGCTAATACCTTGTTATAAAGTGTTATTTATTTGCAGCTATAAAACAATGTTCTGTGAATATCTTCGCTTTCCTCAGCAGAAACACTCGTAGTTTCCCTGATAAACAGAAAGTCTAGGATTATAGAAAAGTGTAGGATTATATTCAGGCAAATGATCCACCAGTTTTACCAAACATCCAAACTCTCCAACAGGGCAAGGTTGAGATCAGCAACAAGCCACAAGGTATCCTGCAACAACAAGGTCTAAAGATTTCAAAGCAGACTGTGTTTTCACGGTTCAAGCACAAGAAACAGGCAAAGTTGAGGATCGTAGGCGCACTGGTCGGCCAAGGACACTTTTCCCCTGAATCCATGTGAGCTGGCTTTTCTTAAATGACATGATCCACACGGGTCAGAGTGTGCAGGTTTCTTGTGATTGTGACTTGAATAAATGGGGTCAAATATTAATAGTGAACAGTATGTTAAAACATACAATGTAAAAATTGTAATTAGGATTTCATTTAAAAAAAAAAATTGTGATTATGACAAATAAAACCCATTTAAAATCTGAATTGTGTGTTTTAGAGATTTCATGATTACATGGCGAAATTCACCAACAGATCAAAACAAAATAAATAGAAACCATGGGATTGAATGTTATAGGGGCAAAGTGAGTACGTATTATTGTAATATTTATATCTCCATTCTGCTCAAACTCTCTGTTTAAAACTCAAGAGTTGTCGCTTTTTTATTCCTTATGCGAGTCAAGTCAGAGGTTCATTGTTATTACAGTTCTGTTGACTTCAGGGGAAAGCTGCTGCCTGTCCCGCCCTTTAAAATGTGCTTTGCATTTCAAACCAATCATCCGTCGCTTGCAAACCTGATAAACAGCAGCAGATGCAATCGCCGGAGCACCTTTATTTCTGCTAATACTTTGTTTCCCTGCTCAGCTCGTGCCTTCCTCACAGACAGTCTCTGAATGTTAAGAGTCTGTTTCCATTGAGACACTCGTCTGGCTTCGGAGCTCGGCTATTAATGTCTGTTTTTACTGAGGGGATAAATATGTATCCAAACTGCTTGAATGATCCAGAACTTTCCGGACTGTTTATGACGGCACTTTTTTGGCTCTAGAAGGCGTTTTATCTGCATTTAAACCTTTGGTGTATTATTGGAAATCGCTTCCTAGTCGATTCGGTTCTCCAGCTCTTGCGCTTGTCCAAACATGGTTTACTCAAGAATGTTTTTAGGGTTTTGGGAAAACATCAAGCAGTGAGGTTCTAAATGATAGACGGTAGATGTGTGTTGTCTTAAAGAAGGTTTCTGTTTGTGGAAGGATGGCTGAGCCGTGCTGGTGTGTGAAGGTGAAATCCTTGCAGCCAGTATTTTAAACTCCACGGCAGCTCAAGTCAGGGATGAAATCAAACGATAATCACAGGCGGAAGATCAGGGAAGAACCGTCTCTCGTCAGCGCGGATGAGTGTGGTGCACCATTTTAAAGGTTTTACCTCACGACGGCCGACTCAGTTTAGACGCCAGTTTGTAGAAACACAAACTTCTTCTTTCTTCTTACTCTTCTTCATCTTCTTCTTCGACTTCTTCTTATTCACCTTGTCTTCTTCCCCATCCTTCATCATCTTCTTTTTCCTCTTCTTCTTAGTCTTCGTCTTTCTCCTTACTCTTCTTCCTCTTCTTCTTCCCCAATCTTCTTCTTCATCATCATCTTCCTCTTCATTTCCGTCCTCCTCTTCTTCTACTTACTCTTGTTCTTTCTCCTTATTCTTCTTCATATTTTTTTCTTATTCATCTTCTTAATTTTTGATCTTTGTCTTCTTCTTCTTCGTTTTTGTCTTCTTCCTCCTATTCCTCCTCCTTCTATCTTTCTGTCCTCCTGATTTCACTGATTTGAGCTGAATTCAGTTCTTTAGGTGGTTCAAGCTAGCAGATAACTTCAGGACTCTGAAATGTCAGCTTTTTTCGCATGTCCCCGTAGTGTATTTAAGATATCGGACTTCCATGAGGGCTTTGTCTCTTTATTGTCGCGCATACATTAACAACGGAGCGTGTTGTGGTAAATCAGGAGGTTTAGAAAGCCAGCGGTCGATGCTACCGCCCACATCAAATACTTGATCAATTCTTCTCCGGGTGCAGGATTATGAGGACAAGGCCTTTGTGCTCGAGCTCCCAGTGGAGATCTTGCTTGAGGCGTCTGGAGCCAGTGGAGCTTTGTTCTGGTGGCAGATCATTGATCCGCTTGGAATACAAAGGGATATTGGTGCGGCTTGTGTCTTTCTGAAAGATTGTTCTTGATGTAAGTTTCACTTTCTTCTGTGACGCTACACCCTGTTCCAAATGATTATATAACTCATTTCCGTCGCCACTTCTTTCGTTGGAGAACTTTCTTCTAGAAACTGCTTGGGGAAAGTCATGGAACCTGCGGAGTATGGCACTTTCCAGAATGATGAAAACTGTGTAAAATAAGTGATTAAGAGTCTACAAGAGTTTTTTTTTTTTAGGTTAAAGATAGATTCAAATGCTCAGAATCAGCAGAGAGTACCGGACATGTTTCCGTTTTGCTGAAGAACCCCCTTTAAATCATTTCATGTGCATCACTGTGTGATTAATGCTCTGCGAGGTGTATTTGTGCATCCGGAGCGGTTTATCTTTGCTGAATAATGCTGTTGAATTCACTCCATGCTTTTATATAGATACAGACTATTCCACCAAACCCAAATGGAACATATTTCTTGCTACTCGTCCCTTCCATCCAATCTTTTTAACCCTTCTCCACAACACGAGCTGTAGGGTTTTTGAAAGAAACCTTCATACAGACACACGACTGTTTGCGGTGTATAATTAATCTTACTTCTGGGCTGCTGACAAACAGAACGCAAACCTTCCCTGCTGCTCGAAAGAACCAAACGCATTCATTACTGAGCTATAACTGCTTTAATAACAATCATTTGAGCATTCGCCTAAAGTTTCAAGTCAAGAAGACATTACGATCGTCTTCGAGAGTTGTAAACAGCACTTATCTTTACTTTCATGAATGTCTGAGCACTTAAAGAGACTCGTTACTGCCTAATTTGCTTTTTCTTGGTTTTTACTGCATTTTTATGTGATGGACGCATCATTTTAGGGTTTCGAGTGATTTATCCGGTCATTTGTAACCCAAAGACGTTTTTACGCTCAAACTGCCTTTTAAGAGCAGCCTTGATTTCTGCTCAGACTGGCAATAGCAGTAATGCTGATTAACATAATCAAGGTCATTTAAAACGCGCCGCACTGCCTTGAATGTGTAAGCGCCGCTTTGAGCTCAACTTTTTCCCAAACTTTCCACTTCAAGGGCAATAGAATGATTTCTTTCTTTAAAAGGGGGCTAGAATTTTGAACAGAAAATGCCATGCATTGGGAGTCACTGCTTATATTCCTGTATTGAAATAAATATAAAGTACGATATTTTCAATGTAAATTTCTAAGCCTTTTGATTAGCAAAAGCCTATTTTAAAAAGCATTACTGTCATTGCTTCTATAGATGATGGGCAATACGGAATTGTTTTTTGTTTTTTTGCGTCAACATGCTTTTGTGGATTAGGTTTTGGGTTTGCAATGTGTTGCGAGGCACTCTTGCGTGTCGTGAAAAATATTTCTATGTTTAGCACCGTGAAGAGCTTGGATTGGTGGTCTGTATTCTCAGAAATTCGAACCCTAGATGTTTACCCTTCATAATGAAGAGAGTGGGTGCTTTGTGCAGGGATTAAACACTTTTTGCTCGTTTAAACGTATAATTATAGTAATTCCGTTGGGAATTGTAACTTTAAGGCTAACTGAATCTCGGCGCCTACCGGAGCTGATTTAATTGGGGAATTTATTGAAGATGAAGGAAAAAGGGTTTTCAATGGCGAGCCACTTTGAAGCATGGTAATGAATTGATCTTGCGTAACCCTTCAGACTCCGCCGTACATTCTAAGCAGCAGATGATTCGGCCGTGACAGTGAGAGATATCCCTCTTGTTCCCTCACCGTTGATTAATAGCGGATCCTCCAGCACGCTGAACTGTATCTGAAGGACGTTGCTCAGCTCTCCAGCTTTGCAATTCAGAGCGAATCCAAATGAAAAGAGTCTTTTGTGCGTCTCAGACCCGACTCCCACAAGTGTTTCTTTCAGCGTGGAGTAGAGCACTTGAGGAAGACAAGACGGATGTTTCCTTTAGCCTTGTAGAAGGAACCTCTTGAGCAGGTACGGCTCTAGAGTCATTGTTTGGTTTTCAAAGCACTAGTCTTTTTTTCCCCCTTCGGATGACTTTGCTTAGTGTTAATATAGAGAAGATGAGATCTGAAGATTCCCGTCGTCTGCTGATTCTGTGCTTTTTTTGCTGTTTTCCAAGTAGTTTCGACACTGTTATGTAATGGTGAGTATAACTGGGTTTAATAATTGATCTAAATGAGCACTTGGTTAAAGATTTACACAAAAGCTTATATTAGATCGCAGAGTGGCAAGTTGTGGAGTCTAGCGGATTAAAGAGAGTCACGAATGTATTTAAAAAACAATTTAAGGAGGAGTTAACATCAGAAGAGTTGACTTTTTGCGTGGTCTCTACTGTTGTCAAAAGTATTCACTCACACAACCTTTAAAAGTCTCTGCAGCTTTTGTTAAAGAATGGACAACTCTCAGGAGCTCAGGGAATTCGACTATCAGGAGAAGACACGGGTGGAGCCAGCACAGTTGGGGCTTGTTTCCTCACTAATCTAATGTCCGTGGTGTAAGAACAAGCAGATATCTTGTGCTCAACTTTCATCAGACCTCCTTAAGCTCAAGATTAGTATTTAGCGGGTTGCTTCACTCTCAAAAGGGGGAAGTTTTGAGAGCTCAACATTTGGTGAAAGTTGTGTCATGTCCAACTTCAGAACTTTACAATAGAGTTGCAAGGCATACAAAATAAATTACCAGAACTTTTCCAAAACTTTGAAAAGTTTGAGTGTTGGAACGGGTTTAAATGGACAAACAGCTGCATCCAAGGCATACCTCAGCAAGTGCAATCCAAAACATCAGATGGATGGATTCCAGAGCAGTGGAGATGTGTTCTCTGGAGTGACAAATCCAAACCAAAATCTGATATTCTGTTCTTCAAACTATGAAGGGGGATTATAGTGCCGGGTTGTTTTTCAGAAACGTTAAGTTCCAATAAAAGCAGCTCTTGACGATTCAAACCAAGAGATTTTCCTAAATCCCAAGCTCCAAACTCACGTTTGATGACATACACCAGCCTGAATGTGCAAAAAGCAAATTTGCTTTTTATCAGTTTTTTTAATATTGTTTTTTCCAACTTTGGTTTATAAGAGACTAAAATGCTCTTCATAAATGTTGTCAGTGTTGACATGATCCAGCCAAATAACTATTAAATATGCAAAGATAAAAAAAGACATTTTAAGTGATGAATAATGAGAATATGTCAATTTTGTGAATGCACAATCCAGCCTGTTGCTATGGTAACTTCCTGAGATGGGTGCAAGCCTTTGTTTTTTGTTTTTTGTCCTTAAAAATTAAGATTCACACATTTGTTCCTCATATAATAAAGGCATTTTTTTAATTAGCCTTGTCGTTGATAAAAGGACTTTTATTCATGTAGAGATTGTTCCAAAACTGTGAGTTTGTAAAATAACAACAAACAAACACAGAATAATGTGAAACTTAGATGAGTGACATCAGTGAAAACAAGCTCTTCTTGGCACTCACTGAGGACAGATGTGTCTGCACCAGGTTTGCACACATTCTTTCCAAAACTTGCAGTTCCTTTCCAAGTCGTTCAGTTTTTAAGGCTGGTGTGAGAAGGTGGTCATTCTCACCTTCCTCCATGCATCCGTGCGTACGTTCGTACCCTACCCTCACGTCCACAAACACTTTCACACAGTTCTCCTCTGAATCCTTCAGATGTTCATCTGTAACGTAAACACATGCGGTTCCTTGAGAACACATCTGGGTTTCAGTCATTTATATTGTAGTGTGTTTCATTGTCAAGATTCGACGTGTCCAAAGAGTTCCGGTTCTTTCGTGGAGCTTCAGTCTGATGGAGACAATAGCTCTCTGCTCAGTTAACAAGGATTTACTTATTACTAACAGTAAGATGAATAACAGATGATGCATTCAGTATTTTCATTTATGAAGGCGTCCTGATCCAGTGGCGAGAACATTACTTTTCATTTCTCTCTGCTTCATTCTCCCTCTGCTTTTGTACTGTTCTTAATTGTGGAGGAACATCCACTTGTCCAGAGTTGATCTAACTATCACTTTCTCATCTCCTAGCAACAGCTCTTTAAAAACTAAATATAACCTTTGGCAAGGTGTCGCGCCAGAGCTGTGGTCGAGTTGTGAACTGCAGTGGAGGAGCTCTCTCCACCCTGCAGTACAACATTCACTCAATCTGAAACCAGTCTGAGACCAAGACCAGGTTTTCTCACATCTCTCCTTCCATATCTCGTTCAGAATCCAAGGCTACGAAGAACCATTTTCTGTCCGTCTCTCTGGATTTCATCGACTCTCTGGGACTTCTTCTCCTGTTCTCGCTGGAGCTGCTGATTTTCATAAACACAGCGCTCTCCTGATGATTGGTACAAACGTGGTTGGAATTAGAGAAAGAGAGCATCGTTTTCTCTGAGTTTATTCTTTTTCTGCATCTCTGTGTACAGCGTGCTTCTGGATATAGCGAGCACGGAACTGTAACAGCATGACTTTATAGGAAAAATTACTGAGTAATGCCGTGCTCTACTGTGTGGAGCCTAAATGATGCCAGAAAAACAGGACACTAAATTACAAGTTTTCAATTTGTAGCTAGTCTTAAAGTATAAAAAGTATAAATATACTCTCTTACATCTCTTAGAATTGAAAGACTATTCTTTACACAGAAGTAATGTTGCATTTTCACCATGTGCTAATAGTTGTAGCATAAGTCTATGCTATTTTACATTAAATTAATTAGCATCACGGCGAGATGTTTTAGACAACTTTAATGCCTTGACAAAAACCAAACCTTTTACTCACTTTTATAGTAAGAAACCTGTAAACGGATCTCAAGGGGAATGCTCTCAGCTCATGGCTGAAGAAGGAGTGAGCGGCTGCTGATTGGCTAAGACGCTAATAGAACATCTGGATCCATGATGAATCAGGGATTCTTGTAAACTCTTATTATGATTATAGATATGATTAAATGACTTTTTTTTATCTATCGTTAGCCCATTATTTGCAGGATCAGGTTCTCTTCGGAGATATCTCAGGGTGTTTGACTGTTCAAGCTCTGCTTTTGATTGGCTGAAATCGTTTCATGATTGTTGCTGTACCCATTTATATTTTATGTTGTGATTTTACAACCCGAACTCTTTACTAACCTTAACTTCCATTCTTTTCACTCCATTCCTACCCGAGACCTCCGTCGTCAATGTTTAAATTGGCCATTGACTCTCCAATCCAGCGAAAACGAAACCATACCAGTGTGTTTGGAGTAACCCTCTGTTTGTTGTTTCTGTGTGTTCTCCAGACGTGCTGGTGAATGGTCAGCCGTGTGACTGTGGGGGCGTGGCTGACTGCCGGGTGGGTGACCCTGTGCCGCTAGAAGTTAAACTAACCAATCGCAGCAAGAGCTCCGTCGGACCCTTCTCTCTGAGTATCATCCCCTTCCAGGATTACCAGAACGGGGTCCAAAACTTTGACCTCCAGGACGCTGTCACTTTCATCGGCTCCAACACTTTCTGCATCGGCGCGGTGAGTTCAACGAACAAAAACTACATCCATAGCTGCTGGATGATGTACTTTTAGTCACAATGTTTATAAAAAAACAATTTATATTTTAAAAAAGTGCAAGGTTTTTGCAGTTTTTTGCTAACTGGTCCCATTCAAAAGGCGTTGGACTGGTTGCATTGGAATAGATTTTTACAAAGGATGCAATTGCTTTTTTAATTTGTTTTGGTCTTTCTGGCAAGTGTGTCTCTCTGCAGACTGCAGATTTTATGTGAGGAAGCTGCAACATGCAGAAGAAACTCTCGCAGTCACATTTTAAAGTGTCCCTTCATTAAAGGATCATAGAGGCTCCAGTTAACAGCTTAAAATACATGGAAGCTCATCGTCGTGTAATAAATCTTATTTTCACGACGACTCTCAAATCATTCGTCCAGCGACTCGTTTTTCTAAACCCTTTCTTTACTTGAGGGGTGGGTAGATAGAGACCCGGTGTTTTGTAATTGGATTAAACAGAGTCTTTGCAACAGGAAGTAGAGTTTGAGGAGGAAGTTTACATTTTCGAGTGGAAGGCATGGAAACGTTCCTTTTTGACATCATCTAAGCAGCAGTCTTTTTTTGTAGGCAATAGCTAGATACACAGAGCACTTTCACATTTAATTCCCAAACTTTTGGGACGTTTTCATCAACATAAAGCCATGCTGCACTCTGCATAAAGGTGCTTTTCGATGTTCCACTATAGGGGCACTTTAATCAGCGTGATTTCGAGTGCTTCAGGTTATGCCTCTTTCGCAGTACACTACGGTCTTGCACTCTACACAGACCTGTCTCGCTTCAGGGCAAACTTTTTTTGACGTAAGTCATCAATCTGAGGCATTTATATCGAGAAATAAAGCTTGAATCTGTCTCGCAGATCTTCTGTAAGGAGGTTGAACTCTCCATCTCCACGCAGTCTCTGGATTGGGATCCACCCAATTGTCCTTATTTGATACACTTGGAACATTTGTCCCTGTCCAGATCATCAAGAACCCTGCCTTCGATTTCCACTCAATCCACTTTTCTTCAGGCCGGAAGCAGAGGCTGTCTGGTTTCTTCTGAACTTCTGATGTGTGTGTGTGTGTGTTCTGATCCACAGGTGAAGCCCACAGAGAGGTCTGTGTGTTTGGGAGCACTGCTCTTCCTCTACACAGGTGATTTCTATCTCAGCATCAAGTTTCAGGAGGAGAGTGCAGCCCGGGATCTGGTGCCCACGGGGTTTTCTTTACCGAGTGTCCACATCAGAGCACAGGAGCCGATTGAAGCCGCCGCCTGACCCCTAACCTCTGAACGACGACTGAGCTGATCTGCAGTCTAGACTTTGTGTATTTATGTAAATGTTACATCACAAGCGCTTCACTTTAGGGATAGATTCGGAACCTCTCGAGCTTTTTCATCAGTGCATACAGCATTTTTATTTTTTTTTAAAGCCACTGACGGAGGTGAAAATGATCCATAATTGTTCAACACGCATCATCAACTCATTTTCAGCCCCAAAATGCTTGTTTACTTTCTTTTCTTTCTGGTTATAATGTGTAAAAAGTAATATTCTAGCGGTATATTTTGAAAAGCCTCATTACTTTCTAGCTTAAAATAAAACATTCCTTTTTGATCTTTATTTTGAGCTGTAAACATTAAAATAGATTGAATCAACAGCCAGTATTTCAATGATATATTGGGATAAAGGCTGTAAAATGTGTTTTTTTTTTCTCCTCACACAGGAATTTTGGCTGAAATCTGACTTTCATTTCGTTCTGATTCATGGGCTTTCACTTCTAGCTGCATGTAAATAGGATTTAAAGTAGGTCTGTCACTGTGTTTAACGTATGGATGTATGTTTGCCGCTGGAAGCACAAGGGGCTTGGTTTGAGGATTATCTTCATAAATGACACTGGTGTTTGCTTTGAAACTGGCTTTGTGTCGTTAATATCTTCACTGATGACATCATTACTATCCACAGATTACCATCCATAGAGGATCACCGCTGCGATGTTTCTAGAGAGCAGTGAGTTTTCACAAAAGAGCGAATGAGGAGTGAAGATAGAGACATAGCAATGGAATGCAGATGATCCAAGAAGGCAGGATGTGATCATGGAGAGCCAGGGAGTGTGAACCGTAGATCTAGGATTGGTAGTTTCATTGTACCTGCTGTAGGTACATTGCGAGTGTGCACTGATTGGCTGATGGATTCATCGGGTGATTGTCTGCAGGTGAGTTTGGGGGAGGGCTCACAGATCCCTGACAGTAATCCTCTGCATGATGTTATCCATGATAGCAGAGTAAACAGCAACAAATGAACAACAGTTTGTTCGAATGGTAGAGGTTGTTATTTCTTTGCATTCATCGTAAACTTTGTGAACTAGATGTATGTAGGCTCTGCATGTGGATGTCGTCTATGCATTGAGGATTTGTTACCTTCTCACGCTCTTGTTTAACCTGTGCAGTCGACCTGGGCTCTGGTGAGTGCACACTTGAGGATGAAGTGCACTCTCACACACTCCGCTCTCTTGCAGAACCTCCTACAAAGCTTTGGAGTTCTTGCTTACTCTGCCTCTGCAGACTTACGCGTGTATGTATTTCATTAAGCCCCATATGATTGAACTTTTCATGGTTTAAGGGTAAATTTGACATGCAACAACTCAGAAAAAGGTAAACGGGTTAGTTGTAAGATAAAATGAATACATCAGGTAGATGTACGATTTTTGTCAGGCTACAAACCACCAAAAAAACTGAAGTAACGCACACACGAAGCTCTTGTTACTTTCTGATTCCTAACATTTAGCACAAACATGGTGTAGTTGGACTGTAAAGGCTTCAGACTTTTGGATATATCCAACAAAATGGCCTTTTCTGCAGTGTTTAGCATGAAACAGAGCAAAACATCTTCTTTGCTGCTGGATTAGAGGTAGCACTAGCGCTGCGGCTGCTATCCATGGTTTGTTTACCAGGCAGCGAATGTCAAATTTATTACCAGGCACCATGATTTTCTTCTTTTACTGCAAATTTGGATGCAAATATTTTAGTAGAGTGCCATCTAATGTTCTGGAGAGGCTCTGCACAAATGTGAGCATGAAACACACACATAGGTGTGAGAAACAGCAGCAGCTGCTGGAATCAAGCCGCTGTAGACCTTAATGTAAGCACCCTCTCACCTCGCTGCAATGTGAGTTTGTATTCATTCATTTATTTTTAACTGAAGTAAACATGAAAACTTGAGGACTGCCTCAAGTGGTCAGCCGATGAATTGCAGCTTCAATCACTTCCTGTTAAGAATCTGGAGGGACCGTCTTTGCCTCTGCCGGAGGGAAGTTTTGTATCCCCCTGTTCCTCTCATACCTGTCTTTTGTCTGTTTCTGTCGAGTTCTCTTTTTTGAGCTCCACTCTGCATCTTTCTGTGACTTTCTGCTAATAGTTGTATTTGTTTTGTGTGCCACTCTCCAAACATTTGCATCCCTCTGTTGCTCTCAGTTCAGATCTGTTCCTATTTCTGTCTTTATGTTCCCCAGTTTGTATTGCTCTTTGTGCCTCCCTCCGTGCCACTGATTCCCTTCTGCAACTTGTTCTGTGTTCCCCTGTTTCCCCTCTCCACATCTCAGTGTCATTCTCTGTGGAGTACTTTTGTCCTTCTGTAACACTCTCAACCCTTCTATCATCTCCTCCATGTCTTTCCCGTTGCAAGCAGGAAGAAATATATATATATATATTTGTTGGGTAAGTAGAAAGTTTGAAAGTGTTTGTTGATTTTATGCCCGTGGGTTTGTTTTATTGGTTTGTTTGTACACTTCAGCTCCTGAGGTATTTGAAATATGAAAACTTTTTTGGTTGTCTTTAGATTTATTGCGTCCACTAGATTGTAACATCTTAAATTAAAATCAATTGCGCTCATCTTACCAGATGCCTAGAGATTTTGTCCTGAAATTACATTTCTTGACATTTATATGTTCCGGGTTACCGTACCCATTTTGCATAGCATATTGTTTCTGTAATTTTCCAAAAAAAAAAAAACATTTTACATTTAGATCTGCAATATTAAACCTTCCCCTTTCAACACATCTAACAACTTCTTCTGGGAACGGTAAAAAATGATTATCTTTTTTTATAGAACACGTGTGTTAATGCTTGCATTAGCATGCTAGTTGTTTCAGTTGCTTACAGAGCGTTGGAAAGAGGCATTTAATGGTCTTTTTGCTTTCTTGAATCTCTAAAAAATGTGTTAATGACACAGAATTCGTTTTTTGATCAGCCATTGAAATGGCAACGGGGCATCCACCTTCGGCTGAACACTGAACCGTGTAAATGCGGATTGAGACATTATTCTGGTTGTGTGTGGCTTTTGCCACTCAATCTTTGAAATGTGACTACTGTGATGTCATGTGACCGCTTGCAGGGGTATTTAAGGGGGCGGAGCTTAGGTACCAGATTTTTAATATGCAACCTTGCAAGGCAAACACTTGAAAATGTATTCCTCTCCTCAAAATGCGATGGGAAAATAAGAATGGAACTTAATGAAGCTCGACTGCTGGAAAAAGCTCGCATGAATAACATGTTTGAAAGTATTGATCCGAGATGTTGGGATATTGAGTCTCCCCCTCACTGAACTCTGACATCAATCCAAAATCCTACAGCTGAACTGACTCTAATATGGCATTACTAATTCATTTTACACTCTATTATTAGCTCTTGTTTATTTTACCCAAAGCATCTACACCAAGCAACAGTGTGCAGATAATAACATTATTGCTATTAAATCTATATTTCATCAGCTTTCCGTTTGATGAAGGGATGTTAAATGATACAGTGCAGTTCCTGAAGAAAGGGGGGATGGCGTGAGAAAGAACCCTTTAAATAAAACCAAAATCACTTTTCTATTATGTTTCTTTTCCAGGCTTAAATGAAGATTCCCTACATGAGGGATTTGACTCATTCGGTTTTTGTATGCAAATAAGCTCCGAGGAAACACAAGTTCAATTACTTTCCATGTTTGCAGAGCTCGGAGATTTACCTAATCTCACACTCTCTCTCCCTCTCAACACCTCCCTCGCTCCTTCCCTTTCTCTCTCAGCAGCAGTAGTTCAGGATCGGAGAGACAAAAAGGTCAAAAGATAAAACCAAAGATGGATCAGTGCAAGATTAGGAAAAGAACATTCTGAGAGAAAAGGTTGCTCTTGCAGTTTTATAAACGGACCAAGATAAAAACTTGAAAAGAAAAGACAGAAGTGCTAGACTTTTACCCAAGGAGGAAAAGGAACATTAACACCAAACCATAATAAATACTTCTTTATTATGCAGCATGCAACTGATTTCATTTATACTGATCTCAAAAACGTTATCGTTGTGAAAACAAAATGCATTCAGTTCCTATGTCCGAGAGCACGGTCTTGTAGATGGGTGTTCCTGGGTTCCACTGGTTTCTGTCAGTCCTGTGCTGATGGCACTGCTGGACATCTTCTGTTTTCAAAGGGTAATGAGCTTCTTTGGACAACCCCTGCATCCAAGATCCTGAACATTACCCGTTAATGTGTGCTCGTTTAAAAGAGCTCGAAGAAGTACAAATTTAAAGAAGCGTATTTTTCTTGGAGAGACCTTGTTGTTGCAGTATAACTACCCAGTGTGTTGTTGGTGAGCTAAATCATGCCACCGAAACTGTTTTCGCAACCTCCTCGTGGTAGCAGTTAGCCCCCACCCCAACCCCAGTTAAGTCTCCTACACAGCTGTTTCTTTTTCAGTTCATAACGAAGTCACAACCAACTTGCGAAAATGGCAAAGGGGCCATTTTTTATATTTCTGAAAGCATTTTTTAAAGCTTTCGCACACTTTTGTTGCTTTCCAAAGTTCCCAATCATGTGCCGGCCAGCCAGGGACAACCGCAGCCTTCTCTTGAACTCTGATGAAAATGATGATGTTGTTGCTGGGTGACGGTTCTGGCTGTGGCTGTCCCTTAGGGTTGCACTTTTGGGCACCAGTTAAGAACGTTCTCCAGGGTTCCCCTCATCTGGCATGCTGGGATCTTCTCCTAACCCCAGATGAGGTTTGATGGGCTTGACAGCATGTCAAAGATGCCAACATCTTTTTGTTTCTTATTTCCTGAATCCATTAAGTTTGGACGATAGACATTTTAATCTCAAAATGTTTTAAAGAACTTTCATGTAGCCACTGAAATGTTTCCTCTGTCTATTAGTACTGGCTGTAGTGTGTATTATTTCAGAAATAAATGACAAAGAATATTGGCACGTGAGTTTGACAAATCAGATTTCACAGGTGTTCTCTGACCCACGGCTCTTTTCTCAGAAATCCGCCTTTCATTTGGCTGTATCTCTCCTCTTCGTTCTCTTATCTCTCTTCACAGCTCTGGAAATATCTTCCGAGTGTGTGGGTGCGTGTTGTGGGGGTAGAAATGTGAGAAAACGAATCTAAAGTTAGACTGGCAGTTCATTAGACTGAACATTTATTCTCTCTGTGCGTTCAAATGAACGCTTGACAACACGTCATCGCCCGCTCGCGCCAAACGCAGCTTCCCGCCTGTTTACAGAACGATTAATCATGTTTAATATCGACGCTTTCCTTGAAATCCTCAACATAAGGTCTGGATGTTGATGTAAAGCTTCTCTTTATGCTGACTGCTCTTGGGAATTCGACTAAAAGCGATTAAACAATCACTGGGGTTCAGGCTGCCTTCCACGTCTACAAGACAGTTGTTTACACCGTTAAACGTGAATAAATTAATAAAACACGAAAGCACACGAACGTAAACAAAGTCAGTTTCTTCCATCTGAAAAATGCATTTGGTATACTTTAAGAACATCTTTGCATGTTTTGTGCTCATACCCTTCACTATTGCGAAACTCTGGCTAGCGCTAATCCTTGCTAACAGCATGCTAGCTGATTAGCATAGCACCTAATGAAAAATATTCGGCCTGTTCTCAACATTTGGTGAATTTTATCAGCATTCAAGTTCGTAGTAAACAGGTTTGGCTCAAACTTGACAATTCCCTTGTACATTTGACGTAAAATAAAATAAATATTTTCACAAATTCTTTAAAAAATTGTATTGTTTGAAAGTTTGACCAAAAACCTGTTTGATGTTATTAGAAACGAAAGTGCAAAAAGAGAAGCAAAAAGTTTGCAATAATTTCATTATTGTCCAAATACTTTTCCTGTCAACTAAAATATAGTGTTAAGAAATGGCTTTCTGAAATGTACATTTTATAAGTGATATGTTTTTACAGTGTTTTTAATGTAAACATTCATTTGTCTACAATGTGTTTATCGATATTTAAATTGTCAATGGCAGGATTGACATATTTTGATAATAGTGTGTTATTAATTAAATAAATGTCTTCCTTTTTTTGAAGGCTGTGAAGTCTCAAAGGCACCATATGGTGATTAACACTAATACATCTGGTAATGGCATACGGTGTATGGTCCAAGTGTGGCCCATGTCTGGCAGGTATGTGACGTTTTTAGTGTTAAGGGTTTTTAGCTTGGCTTGGTTGAGCCTGTTGTAATATAACACTTGGGGCATAAGTTTACCGTAATTCACTGTGCAGAAAAGTATGGCCCAGAGCGAAATTGCTATGTTGGAACCTACCCCCCCCCCCTTCTGACAGTCATTGCAGGTCATCTTTGCAAAATGCATAATTAGAAAATTAGCCTTTTTTATGGATCATAACAATATTGTCACTCTACAGTTCATTTCTTTACTAAATATATTCATTTATACAGAAAGACCAGCTGCTCATTCTGTAACACATTTTGGTGCTCCACAGGAAAAGGAAATGGTCTCGGATTTAGATCAACACATGAGTGAGTTGCACAGAGAGAAGCTAACTTTTTTTTAATGACTTTGTTTACACAAGCTCTAATTTCTCTGCAGGAACTAAATATCTTTTCCACACTTTCACCAGGACACTGCTAGATTTTTGGGACAGGACCTATATTCTTACACTAAAATACTCCGCTGTGTCCAGTACAGTTATTTTAGTCTCAAGCTCTGGAAACCTGAACTCCTTTCAGTAAACCTGAATGATGGTTAGGGTTTTTCTTGCAACCGTTTATTCAGAGTAGCAATTATAGCAAGCAAAAATAGCAATCTATAAGTGAAATTTGTCTTTAAAGGGGCTCTTTACAGTTAGTTTGGTGAAGTGATTGATACCCAGAAGAATCATTGACACCTTCCACAAGGAGGGTTAAATCATCTGTTTTTCTTTAATGTCGCGACCTGATGTATATGTCAGAGAAAAAAATAGTGGGAAATTTTTCTTTTTTCCACAATTGTTAAAAACCTTGATTCCCACAAAGGGCCTGAGTAAATAGAATCATATTGATAGTGATGTGTACAACTAAGATTTGTCAATATAAGCTTGTATAAAACTTGTAAAGGCAAACATTGTGCATTGTGTGCAAATATAACAATGTATTTATATGCATATATTATGTCATGCAATATTTACAACCACTCAGATTCGAGCTCATATCAGAGAAGGTTGTTCGAGCATCCATCCATTCGAGAATTTGGGACCTGCGCAGCTTCACGCAATATCAGAATTAAAACGCTTCGTGAAGTCTGATATTGTCGGTCCTCTCCAGCAGCTTCTCTTTTATTTCTTGTCATTTCTCTGCACGTCGCGTTTCACGCTGAAGGTGTTATGTTTGCTCTCGGGTTTAAACTAATATTTGAATCACATCATTGTGGCAGCCCTGGATGATTTTGCTTCTAAAGTAATTTTAGCTGCATTCCCCTGAGCTCTCTCACAGGTCACCTGTTGAGATCGATCAAACTGCATCTGGTAAATGAAGCTGGGATCTTAACGCGCATATGCAGGCGCGCGTGCGCCTCCTCAGTTTGCCTTTATTGTAGAGCTTCTCCATCTGTGCGCGCCCTTTGGTGATGTGTGTGTTTGAGTTTTCTGACAAGGGCACACACTGAACTCTGCCAGCGGTCGCTCGCGGTGGCATCGCGTGGCAGTGCGGCTTTACCGGAGTCGAATCTGTTCACGCGTTCCCAGATGGACACGTTCGCGCACGGACCTGTTGTTCGTTGATGCTCAATCAAACCCGGGAATAAGCGAGTTTCTCCCTGGCTGGATCACGTTTTGGATCGACAGGGGTGCGTTCCGCGCGCTCCGTGCTGCATGTTCACAGGTCTACCTCCGGTAGAACCGGCGGAGATGGTCCTCAGAGGAAGAGCGCGGGGAAACTTTTTCTGCAAGATGTTCGTACGGGGGGGCTGCATAAACCTTCATTTGGATATCTAATGGCCACGAGGAGTTGGTTACGGAGGAAACCGAACAACAGATGCGTAATTGTCATTCGAGCATGAATCCCAGTGGCTTCTGGCGCCTCGTCCAGTTCAGAAGCTCTTTGGAGAGCTGGTGGGGAGCGCGCTAGTTGATGGCACTGCGCGCCGGGAGGACTCTACTGTGGCTCGGGCAGGTTTTGCGCAGAGTTTCGCGGCTGCAGGGCTTGTGGTCCCGGCGCTCCAGCAGTCTGCTGTGTCTTTCCAGCAGCCAGGAGCACGCGCACGGGACCTGTTACACCCGCAACCGGTGTCCGAAGACGCATCCCCAGCATCCGCCGCAGCAGCACTGTCCCTATCCGCCTTTTCCAGACTGCTGCTGCTCCTTCCCGGGGGATCAGAGGGGACATGAGCCCCTCAGCCGCCGCTTCTTGGTGGCCATGAAGAGGCAGAACGTGCGGACGCTGTCCCTGATCGTCTGCACGTTCACCTATCTGTTGGTCGGCGCCGCGGTGTTCGACGCGCTCGAGTCGGATTTTGAGATGCGGGAGAAGGAGCAGCTGGAGGCGGAGGAGAAGCGGCTGCAGGGCAAGTACAACATCAGCGAGGAGGACTACAGGAAGCTCCAGACCATCATCATGGAAGCCGAGCCGCACAGAGCCGGGGTGCAGTGGAAGTTCGCGGGGTCCTTTTACTTCGCCATCACCGTCATCACAACCATTGGTGAGTTTTTCACGGCTGGTGATGGGAAAGGGGAGAAATGTGTGCCTGATTGGAGTTTTTAGCACTCGGTGGGGTGTGAGGCACACGCGTGGGGTGCCTGGTTAATCACCTGGGAAGGAGCTTGGGAAAGTGTTGGTCTTTCTAGATGGAGAGATGAAGGACCATTATTAGTCCAGGATTCCTAAAGCGCGGGAAATCACTGTTATTACCGCCCCACAGGTGGGCCTTTGAGTTGCTATTACTCACAAAATAAATACTTTCAGCCTTTAAATCAGGGATGAAAAAGTTTTGTGCGGAGTTTAAACACTCGACTCCCAAAGTTTTGCAAACACATTTTCCTCAACATCCATCAGTTTTTATTTTTGCAATCTAAAGTAAAATGTTCCCCTGTCTTTCATCTTTTGGTGTTGTAGGGTTTGGTTGAGGATTGCGTAATGCTTGCGGAGTGGTGCGAATGCTCTGCGCAGCGAGGCTTGCCCACAAAAAGAGAGAGAGGAAGAGAGGGAGAGAGTCTTTAGCACTGCTCTGGTGCTGAAAGAACAGCTCCACAAAACTAGACGCAGCGTGATTCTGAAGAGTTTTCATGATGAAGTCGGTTCAGACGAGGACAAGGGTTTTCACTCGCGGAGGTCAGATGAAGGCCAGCGTTTTGCGCGCGCCGCATCACTTGATTGTAGCCTATCTCTGATTGCGCTCATCACGTGATGCATCTACTCGGTGACTCGTGAACGCTTCGGGAGGTTCTGTGTGCAAACAATCGTGATGCAACAGGTTGAGCTGGAGCACAGCAGCAGAATTCCAACGTTCCTTTCAAACAGACTTTTTTTCAAGCTAAACCCGTGCAACATAAGACCTACTGGTTTATGGAATGATGCAGCAGAAGTGATCAATAAATGAGTTATGTCACCATTTCTTTGTGTTTAGCATTAGCACCAAGACATGCCCTGAATATAACAGTGTATTTAAATAATGCAGGAACTCATATTTTTCAGAACACTGTATGTTGCTGTGTTCCTGTTGCCCTTGGAATGAATTCCAATCTCCCAACAACATGCAGAATCACTCTCAGCTCATTGTCCATTTGACCAAACCCCCTAAAGTAAAAGAGATTAAAAGCACGTTTAAACACAAAATGTGCTGCTAATCTGCACAGAATGAAGATTTTGGTTGTAAATCTTTTTGTAAAATTGAGTTACCATCAAAATAAGCTTCACTTTTTGGCTGCTTTTCAAAGTCCAGACAAAACATAACATTGCTTATATATTCCTCCTCCATGTCTCAGTTTTTTTTTCTGGAAGCGAGGGAATTTGCTCTTATTCATAGCAAAATGCAACAAATCCATTCTATCACAGGACTATCAGAGAGGCATCCGGTCACTAAACACATCATCAAAATGAAAAAAGTTGATGAGTTGCTTCTCATTTTGTCTGTTGGGGCGGAGTGAAAGCCAACTACAGGCTGAAATGAAAGCAAAAGTTTGAGAAGATTCAACAGAAAACGTTGCTTTATTTAACTTGAACATGTAGACATGATTCAGCTAAACACACACACATGGCCCTCGGGGAGACAAAGAGGCTGGGCTACGTTGGGAGCCACAAAAGTAACTTGTACAAAGTTGAGAAAAGCAGGTGATTGAAAGATCCCAGAGATTTCTGGACTGTGTGTAAAGTGGCTTTCTTGGTTCATTCGTGGAAATATTGTTTTTAAACTGAATATAAACGATTGGTTTGAATAGAATTTTGAAATACCACAAGCACCATGTGTAATCTAGTTTATGATCAAGTTTGGGACTTGCCATGAGAATATATAACTTTTACTTTGCTTTACTTGCTTTATATAGATGAAAGGAATGCTTTGTTTTAGAAAGGAGGAGAATGGAAAATGTATTTTTGATGTGATTAGAGACTCATTACGATCTATTACAGTTTTAAACTTTACGCGGTAAATACAGAACAAGGACCATTTTTGACAAAAGTAACAGATGATTTGGACAAACAGGCCGACAACCAAGTTATTAGGATGAAGAAATAAAGTAAAAGTCTCAGAGCATTGCATATTTGGGGATATTTGTGAACTTTTCGGCTTTTTTTTAAAGTACAATACTTTTTAAATGTATTGCTTTTGTGTATTTTAACACGAACGTTTTCAACCTTATAATCTATAAGTTTTATAAGTTTTATAATCTATGAGTTTTATGTTATATTGCAATTGCTCCGAAGAATCCTCTGTGGTTAGTTTTTTTCTCAAATCGTATATATATAGCATAGTTGTGTTAGTGTTGTTTTTATAACATACATTTCCAAACGGTACTTAACCACTGAAGAATAAAAGCCTGTTGACACTGTTGATCTGGCAATGAGTGTCTGGTGCTGGTTTGTATATCTTTGGTTGATGTCATTTGTTCTTAGACTTCTTGAAAATCCCCTGAAAAGTCCCAGTTTGACCTTTTTGTAAACTCTTGACAGTTTATCGTCATCTGTAAGCAGTTTAAGCTCATTCGGAGTCATGACCACTGGTAAACTTTCTTTAAACCCCCACAGCTCTGTTAAAGGGACCTAAGGCACTGCTTTGCTAAATAAACAAGTTATATTTTGTGAGTTATTTTTATCATAAGCTCCAGATATCTGTATCAGTTTTATAAAATACTGAACTGGAAATCCTTGCTGTTATAGGAGACATTGCACATCTGAACAATTCTTTCACAGTGAAATACTTATTGATTAGGTTGATAAGAGATATTTGCACATGTGTCGATCGCCGCTGAAGAAAGTGCTGATCATATTTTGAGTTGTGTTCAAGCATCGCTCAAGTGACTGCTCCAGTCGAGAAGAAATGAAAGCATGCATTACTTGCTCAAACGTGGCTTCATTTTCGATTAAAGCGAAACACTAAACAGTGTCATTTATCAAGAATCCGCCATCAGAATTTCTCAATCTCTTCATCTCTGAATGATTGTTCGATCCCTACTGACGGGTTCTCTGCCCTCTGTGGAAATCTCTTAATGCTGTGCAATGTGATGAAGCACCTGATGCGTATCTTCTAAATGCGATGGGAGAAGTGCCTGTACAGAATGTCCCAGTGTCGTCTGGATGCTGCGCCGCTGCAGTGTGGATGGAGAACAGCGGCGTGTGTGTATAATGAATGAGCGTCTGGCTCTGTGAAAGCTCTCTAATGCACAACATGTGTTCAGGAGGCTTTCTTCGCACGAAGAACACACTGCGAAGTTCATCTGCGAATGTGAACAGAGCAGGGGTCTGCTGCTCTGTGGTGTTAAACATAGAAAGCGCTGTAATGTTATTTTCTTTTAAACGGATTTACTATTTCCTTCCACTCCTGTTAAGAAAATCCATTCACACGCTCCCATCACCAAAGAACATTAATAAAGAAAACTGAAGTGCTTTCCTCGAAGGTTGAAAGTGCAGGTATTTCAGCTGAATCTGCTCGCGTCGGATCATTATTTTGCAGGGTGAGATGACAGGGTCCCTGGGCCGTATTTTAAATGGAACAATGCTTCGTATGAAGGGGAGCGGCACAATGGAACAGACCGAGCTGGCACATTCAGGTCCTCGCTGCTGCATGAATCTGGACATTGGACAATGGCTGGACGGGACTCTTGAGTCTGGCTTTTGTTCTCGAGAGACCAGGTGCTTCTGCTTGGCATCGAAACAGAGGGCAGCGCTCTGGTGTACAACCAAAGAAACTTTCATTTCTCCTCAGCTGTTTTTATCAGATCTACTCGTTCTTCCGGTCAGATCCATCATCCTGATCACATCTGTCCATCAAACCATTGTGTTTCATGTTTGTAATAAACTCGTCCATCTGTCCATCCACCCAACGAATCAATCTGTCCTCCATTGGATCCATCCAATCTCTTCGTTTTGCTTGATTTGCTTGTGTTTATCCATCTATCCATTCATCCTTTTTTATCCATACACATCCATCCATCCATCCGTCCATCCATCCATCCATCCATCCAAACAACCAGTCAACCACTCCATTGCTATTTTCTATTCTTGCGTAAATCCGTCGGCCCATCCTTCTGTCTACCGAATCTGTTTTCTCATTTTTTCAAGTTCTCTTTTCTCCAGTTTTCGTTGCTTTGATCCCTTTATCCACGTTCTGCTTTGTAAGAAGCAATAGGAGGAACCCTCTCCATTGGTTCGATTCTTCCTCCTGTTCCTCACCTTTTCTCTTCAAATAGAAAGCACAACTTCTGCGAAATCTGATTTTTTGTTCTTTTACTGAACCTCGCCACGCTCTGTCTGTTTTTATTAATTAGCAGATTTATTTCTTCTGATGAGGTGAAGAGCAGACGAGAGGCTGCGTGGTACTGTGGGGGAGGCTGCTGGAAATGTCCAAGCGGCCTCCAGCTTTGGTTTCCGTGGAGACTCTGTGTGTCTTGGTCATGTGTGCGGCGCTAACTCGTCGCGGAGCAGATTGAGCGGAGCTGCTTCCACTCACCGTGATTAATTGCTGAGAATGTTTCCACCGCTCCTGTAAGGCTGAGAGCGTCCATCACACCTTACCCACAATGCATTGCTTGGGGTGAGCTGTGAGCTGGACAGGGTCAGTTCTGAGGAAACGGAGGTGGTTTTCTATGGGGTGGAGCTGGATGTGAAGCACTGGATGCTTTTTGGAGTTGTTTTTTGCTGATTGTGAGAGGTTTGCTTTGTCTTCTGTCTTTTATTAAATGTTATCAGAAGCTTGCCGTTGACGTTTCTTCTGATGCCCCTCACTTGCGTCGCCCTGTCCTCCACCCCTCTGTGCTGACCTCAGAATGTAATAAGCAGCTGTGGTCCATCACTGAACCCCCGGAAAGAGATTTCGACTCCGCTAAGCACTTTATTTCAGCTTCCTTCTCATCGTCGATGTCACACTTGGTTCTTAAAGTTCTTTATAGTCATCCGTTCCACACTCTTCTCCTGCAGATTTCTAAATTAATAAACATTTCTGCAGATTGAAATAATGCACCTATATCAGTTAATAATATCTGCTTCTCTTGACTTTTTGGGGCGTTTTTGCAAAGTTTCTAATATTAAAATGCAAATTCAATTTCTTGTCTGCATTCTACGAAACATCACACGTGAGTCGAAATGTCAAAACCATGTTTCCGTTCCCGCCGGCATCGCAGGGCCTCTGTTTTCTGAAAGCACGCTGGTGTAACTGTGAGGTGTGCAGCCTGGCTTTCATGAGTGTGTTTCTGTGCAGCGCTCTCACGCTCACTCCTTCTCTCTGCTGCTATTTTTAGCCCACAGTCACACTCGGCTGCTTATCCAATAAAGCCAGATCCATTTTCCACTCGTTTCCAGCGTGCTCCGCGTACTGTATCAATAACTCAGAAGCACTCTATCACCTGATGGAAGATCCCAGCTGCATCTCCACTTTCATTCCATTTTAATGCTGATAATGATTTCTTCTACGCTCCTGTTGCAATTAGTTTAGATTTGTTGAGAAACACAAGAGACTGTTTAGCATTAGCACTTTGTCAAGAGCTGTACTTGCTCTGCTCTGGTGATTTTCTGCAAAAATCACAACAGTTTTTAGCCTAGACTCTCACATATCTCATTCTTGGGGCTTGGTTTCTTTAGATACCGTTGTGGATTAATGCTGTTGTGATTCCATCTTATCGTCACTTAAGTCAAGGATGTAAAATATTGTGTCTAAAAATAATACAAATAAATAAATATTGTATGAAAACTAACCAAAGAAAACATCTTGTTTTTTTCAAGTAAGTAGAATTAATAAACGGTTGACTCCCCCCCCCCCTCCCCTTTCACCCACCATTTGGCAGCCATTTTTTAACCATTTTTTTTCTGTTGTATTCTTTGCGTGTTGTTCATGTCAGAGCATCTCATCTTGCGCTAAACTCTGAAAAGCAGCCTTTGTTTTTCTGAAGCACTGCTGTCATGGACTTGCTTTGCTGTTTTGGGCCATTGTCCTGCTGCATCACCCACCTTCGACATGTACAGCTCAGATGATCTCAGATGATCCTGGGGAATTGTGTGATATACTTGGGAATTCCCCTTCCCCTTGACAACAGAAGCTGGCCAGGCCCTGATGCAACAAAACAGATCCAATTATAATGTTTTGGAATTACAGGGTGGTTTCTCTGTTTCGTAGCGTTATGGTTTCTCTTCAGCTGCCTGTCAGCCTTTTAGCCACACCAGAACATGGATTAATCCCATGACTAGGAAGTTAAAGCTTTGTTTTAGAATGGATCCAGGGATCAGTGTGGTACATGTTTGGTGAGAGTGTTCGATACGAGCGTGGTTGATGATGATGATGATGATGAGAGAGAGAGAGTAACAGCGTTGTGTGCCTCTGTTTGCATCTGAACCAACAATAAGCAACACACTAAGCTCCGAAAAATCAACTAAATCAAACACTGTTGTTTAATTAAGTGTCATGTGTTCAAATTCCAGAAATTATGTATTAACAATAAAAAAACAACATAGCATTGATTAGAAACACTTACATGTTTTTTTCGCTGTTGACGCCATGTTTAATCCTGTGGGCAGAGCTCTGCTTCTCAAACAGTTTATAATTGTCCCCCGTATAATTCAAAACACCAGTGTATAATTGTCCCCTTTTGGAAACAAATCTTTGGCAAAATGAAGTAAAAAAACAGATATATTCTTCAAAACACTGGGCTGCTCCTCATTTTCATATAGGCTCTGATTGAGGGAGGAACACTTGTTTTTTGGCACTACCTGAAACAGAGAATCTTGTTATAATCCCCATGTTCATCTCAAATGACAAATTTTGATTTTAGTAGCTGCCTTGGAAGTTCAAGCGTTATTTTATTATGGATAGAGTGATGCATGTGGTAAATGTTTTGGTGAGAGTATAAGCTGGCTTGAGGAAGAGAGAGTAACAGCGTTATGTGCCTTTGTGTGTGTCTTGACACAAACATTCACTCAGCACACTTAACTCTGATAAATCAACAAAAGCAGTTACATTACATAATAATTATAGAAAATTACATAATAATAATAATAATAATAATAATAATAATAATAATAATAATAATAATAATAATAGAAAAGTAACGTAGCATTGATTAGAAACACTTTTTTCTGGTCTTGTGGGAAGAGATCTACTTCTCACACAGTTTTGAGTAAAACCAGTGTTTAATTGTCACTTTTATAAACAAATATTTGGTAAAATAAACATGGAAACAGATGCATTCTTCCAAACACTGGCTTGCTCCATGTTAATAGTGCTTTTCTCATAGACTTATTGAAGGAGAAATCTTTGATTTGGAACAGCGCATCTTGTTGTAGTCCTCATGTTTATCCTAAATGACTAATTTAGATTGTTATAGAGTTGTTGGACCCTGAGGCCCGATTAAATAACAGCATAGGAACCAAACAAAATGTTAGGAGTTCTGAAACATACCTTCATTGTTCCACCAGCTCTTATATTTGAAAAGATTTACATATTCTAGCGGACAACTTGTAATTGATTGACCCGAGAAGGTTCATCACAATAACTTCCCATTCCAATTCATGTCTGAATGCTGTAGACGTTCCCTCGGAAGCATTAGCCATGCATAATTTGTTGCAGTGCATGCTGGGACACACATTTTGGCATGAATTAAACATAGCTTACCGCTCAGAGCCGGATAATACATGTCTGAAGATGCTCATGGGAACCCAGGGTGAATGTCAGGAACACACAAACACATGGATGTTCATGAAGGGACATGCGGAATTCATGGATATGGAGCAGGTGGAGGTCTGCCCAGACTCTCTGTGTTTGTGTGACTCTGCATGTCATAAATCCCATTATCTCTCTGCACATCTCAAGCTCTCGTTTGAGTGACGGCTCGTCTCATTTTGGCGTTCTTTTTTATCTCTTTCACCTCTTTATCGAGAGACACCTCTCAGAACGAAGAGCTAGCTCATCAAAGTTCTTGTTCCTAAGGGAATTTAGCATTGACGCATGCTATTGAGGTAACGCCTAGATTGAATCAAGCACTTTCCTTCCATGACTGAAGCTGCAATTCATTCACTGACCACTTGAGGCAGAAAGTTTAAACACTAAAAACTTTAAACACCTAAAAAAAGTGTTTTTTTTATGATTGATTGTTTGAGGTTCTGGAGAGCTGTCAGTGATGTCATCATTTAAAAAATATTTTTTATGATTATTAATGATTCATTTTGAAGATATTTTTGTTGCAATTTCCCCTTTATTTTCAATGGACAGAATAAGCCAATGGTAAATATTTAACCCCTTCCAGAGCATGGGGTTCAAATACTTTTGCAGAGTGTTTGGAATGTTCTTGCACAGACTCATAACCTCCACAAGTGTGGTCTGTTTGAAGTTTCTATGAGGTTCTCAGTTTGAGTTACAGCTTTACAAAGTTTCCACCCATGTAAAGTCAATGGAAAATTTCCCAGGATTCTCAGCGATTTCCCAGAATTCCTTTAGTGGTAGCAGTGTGAAAATATATAACAACCCAGTTTGGGTGTTTTTGCAAAGTTTGGTGGCTGTGGCTTTACAAGATGATACAATAATGCATTTGATTTACATATTTTTTAGGATGTAAGAGTAAACGATAAAACATCTTCTTTCATTACAGAAATCATGTCCCTGAATGTCTCCAGAAGATTGTCGCAGTTATTTTTCTTTTAGCTTCATACTTTTCTACTGGTCCTTAATCCTGGCATGCACACGTCTCACAGAGGTGTGAAAAGATGGTATTTAAAGCTAATTAGCGGCGCGTGTGAAAGTGTGTGCCGCTCTATTTGTGTCTGTGGAACTCAGTGGGAGGAAGATTCTAGAGAAGCTCATTTAAATATTTATAAATGAGAAAGCTGTCATTACACTCTCTGTCAGATGACTTTAGATTATTACAATGATCTGCTTTTACTGATAAACTCCAGATGGGATTTTAAAACCATTATTAACTGGTTTTAATTATGCTAAATTTATTCAAAAGGTGCATTTCAAGAAACACCTTTTTGTATCTACAATTGTATAAAAATACAATTCCATAAAACTGGATATGTTTCTGATTTAGGAGCACATCCAGTTTTTCACCCTTAGTCACCGTTTGCTAAAATCATTCGTTCTTTCCTCATTAATGTAAACAGATTTAAAACAGTTCTGAATTATTACACAGTTTTTAGTTTTCAGACCCTCTGCTCTGACTTTAACTCTATCTCATCTGATCATCTGGAGATGGTTCTACACCAAGTCCAGCTGTGATTGAACTTGATCAGGAAAGCCACACGCCTGTTTATATAACACCTTCCGGCTCACAATGCTTAGAGCAAAGGAGAATCATGAGGTGAAAGAAACGGCCTGAAGAGCTCAGAATTATGGCAAAGCATGGATCTGGCCGTGATGTCTGCTGCACATATGGTTCCTGAAAGCACAATGGCCTCCAGATTCCTTAAATGGAAGATATTTGCGACAACCAGAACCTTCTCTAGACTTGTCTGATCCATCGAGGAAGAAGGGCCTTGGTGAGAGCTGAGCTCCAGAGATGAGATGGGAGAAAGCTGCAGAAAGTCAATGCAGCTTTATGACCTGACGGAAGCTTCTCCTCAGTGCAAGACACATCAACGCCTGCATGGAGTTGGCTGAAAAACCCCCAAAGATTTCCAAGAAGATGAGAAATATGATTCTCTGGTCTGATGAGACCAATATAGAAATGTTTGGCCTTAATTGTAAGTGGTATGTGTAGAAAACCAGGCAGATCTGTCCACCACAGTGCCAACAGTGAAGCATGGTGGTGGCAGCATCATCCTGTGGGGCTAAAGGAACACGACGACTGGTTGTAATCGAGGGAAAGATGAATGTGACAGAGATATCCTGTACAAAAAAAAACCTTCTCCAGAGTGCTGAGGGCATTAGATTGGGTTGAAGGTTTACCTTCCAGCAAGACAATGACCCTAAGCGCACAGCCCTGATTTAAACCCATCTGAGCATCTCTGGAGAGACCTAAAATGGTTATCCACCAACCTGACAGAACTGGAGGAGATCTGCAGGAGGAGTGGCAGAGGATCTCCAAATCTATGGGTGAAAAACGTAAAGGATTGGATCAAAAAGTGTCTCCGCAGTAAACTGAGCAAAGGCTCTTAATACTTACAATTTGTGTGTTTTTTTTTATTTAGATTTTTATAAATCTGCAAAGATGTGAACCGTTCTATGTTATTCCATCTCTACGGGCTCCTGAGTGAACATCAACGAGGAAAACAATCCGATTTGGAAACAGCAGTCTCAAAGTGGACTAATACATTTCCTCAATCGCTCATACTCATCAAAGTCTAAGAAAGGAAGGAAAAGTACAATATCCTCATTTATTATTCACACACTTGAGCAGTTTTAAACAAAATCTTCAGTCTCGTCTTGCGTCTGATCTTTTTTCCCTGGAGGGAGCGCTCATATTGATCCTCGGAGGGAATATCTCACGTCCTCTGCTCTTTATTAATTCTTCCCTTCTGTGAGTCAGCAGATCTCGGCTCCTCGTCTTTGCTGCTGTCACTCGTTGTTTTTCCTTTTCCAGCATGAGGTCTGCCTCTTGACTGACTTCCTGATGCTTCCCCGTTGAGTTACAATGCAGTGGAGCAGGTGTTGATGATGTCATATCCTGGTGGGGGGGGGGGGGCGTGTTTGATGGATCATCCTGTAGCAGTGTTGTTCCGTGCAGCATTGGTAGTATCCGGCAGAAAGAGTTTCGAATTATTTCCCACAAATGTCTGTCTATTGTGGAAAGTTGTGCAGGAAGCTTTTTTCCACTCGTTTTAAAGTTAAAGAAGATGAACTCTCTGCATTCTGGGACTTTATCATTGAAAGAGAAGCTACTTCCTCATTCCCGTGGTCATGTGATGCGTGATGTGATTGCAGAGCAGAAGTTTTTCATTGTGGTGCAGTTGGTAGCACTGTGGCCAATCAGTGAGCAGGTTTCTGGTTCGAGGGTGTACCACCGCCCTTCGCCTAAAGAGCCCTGGAGTGCACCAGCAGACCCAGTGGATCCCGTCCTGCAGCACCGCAGCATGGCATGGCTCTAAATATCACTTTTGAAGATACGTGTTGAAAGGTGCTTTTATGATTTGGTTCTATATAGAACCTTTTATTTAGAGTCTACTGATATAACGTAAAAGAAATGTTTTTTTTTGGTTCTTCTGACTGTCTCTGGCTTTCGTGAAGTAAAATAATGCTGAACAAACAGTTCTTTTGCTGCTCGGGATGCATCTGAGACATCTGTGTTGTTAACCATTCCCTGTCATTTTCCAGAGATGTTGAGATTTCCATCTATTAATAATCCAATGAAGGGGTCTTCCATCGACCTGCATCGTGTGCTTCAGGAGTAAAGGGGTCACCGTGTGTTCCACGTCATCAGATGTGCTGTGAAAAGTGGTTTGCTCTCGGGGTGTGTGTGTGTGCGTGTGCGTGCGTGTGTGTGTGTGTGTGTGTGTTCTTTAGCAGATGTGTGACACAAATCAGTGTGTGTTCATTCGAGCTTCGTTCCTGTCAGCAGTTCCTCAAGAAGCTGCAGAACTGTCACGAGCTAATCTTGTCTTCTTTAAATCCAAAGGAAACTGAAATGTAAAAATGAAAATGGCTCCATTATTAACTAATTAGACACTAAATGCTCGTTTTGAATAGGATCTTCTAGGCAAGGTTAATTCCTCCGCTGATCAATGCTCTTTTTCGCGCTCATCATATCTTACACGTCCCTTTTTGAACGATACTATAAGGTGTCCGGCTGCAGGAGTGACCGTACTGTCTGGATCAGATCTGATTCCAAGTCCCCACAGGAGAAAGGATGCGAGTGGAGTCGAGACGGAGCTTGTAATTGCTCCTCGAGCAGAAACTCCTTCATGCTTTGATGGATCTCTTTTTCCTGCAGCCCTGCTCAGCTCCATTTCCCAGCTCTCGCCGGCTTGTGCTTACTTTCATGGCCCGTAACCATGGATATAAGCTGCGTGATGGCCGGAGGAACAGCGCCACTCGTCAGGAATCAGCCTCGTACAGATGGCTTCCGCGCTGATGTAATGGCACACGACAGCCCAGCAATTCCATCCATGTGTGGAGATAACCTTTGCAGCGACTGTTTGTCTCTGTGTGAGCATCGCTCCGTGATTTATACTCTCAAACCATTTGTAGAAGACATCTCTTAAAATATGAATCTCTGGCTGTGAGGCTGTCAAATGGACATTGAATTACATGCACCAAAATAAAAAAGGCTAGGCCAACTCAAATTTCTGACCAATGCACATCACACTTTAAATCAATGACACATCGTCACTTAAAAGATAATAAAAGAAACAAACAAATAATAAATGAACGCTGCAAGCAGCGATCAAAGGGCTCTGGCTCCTTTTTTCCATCATCTTTCGACGGATGCCCTGTAAACAGCTTCTCTATTTAACATCCATATGCTTTAAGATGTAGAAGTTGGTTCCACTACAAGGCCTGGAAGAAATGAGGAAGATCTAGAAAAAAAAGATTCTGAACCAAATACTGCAGTAAAATATTTTATCTCAACTGTGTAAAAGTTAACAGCAGTTTAAGAACAATTATATGTCAAACATGTAACATGAAGAGTCAGTAAACAGTAAAAGTAACAAAAAAAGGCGGTAATGTTTCATACCTGCTCCTTACAATCCGCGCTATGGTAGGATCGACGAGCAGAGAAGGGTGCGCACCGCCGGGTGTACAAATATGGCCGACGGCTCCGGAGCTAGGATGAAGCCGCGGCCTCTCTTACGTCTCTCCTACGGCCGTGACCACCCTCCGCTCCGCGGCGCTCTGCATTCACCGTACAAGACGCACCAACTTTTTCCCTTATATGGCGAAAAATACGTTACCAGTCGCTTTTGGAAGCTCGCTCCAATTATCTGTTTTCCAATATCAGTGTTCCAAATTTCTACATTGTCTTTAAATCCCAGAAATTGATTAACACTAGGTGGCTCCATAACTCACACTGTAGGTTGCTATTGAGATACAGCACACGTGGAATCCTGAAACACATTGCTTGTTTGAACCCGATCTGACATTGTATTCTGCGTTATTAACAACGTCCTGGTTAAGGCAAAATTTCGACTTTTGCTAGCCTTGCGCAGATCGTTTACAAAAGTGAAAAAGCTTCGCATTTGCCTTAAGATAAATCCTATGGAGTTAGGAGATGAAATCTCTAGTTAAAGTATGTCATGTGCAACAGCGGCCATTTTTAGAGGTTTTGGTCAAAAAGCAGAACTCTAGTCGATGTTGGAAAATGCGGAAGAAGCCTGCAGTCAGTAGTTGGATTGTGTCTAAAGCCTGCTCTACTTAGATTTGTAAAGCTGACTCAGAAAGAGTCTCCATCACCAGCCAGAAACGCCACCGTTATGGGTAGATGAGAATCCGGAGATGAGTGTCTTGGTCTTGAGGCTTTAGAGGAAAGTGAGCAACATTGGTGGAATAAAATGAGTGAAACACACACAGATGGTACAAAACAGCTCTGGCATCAGTGCGGTGCTATAAAAATAAACACTGATCGATTGAGACGATGTTTGCTGTGTTGTTTCGACATGTGTGTCGTCGCTGAGTCCGGGTGAAGCCACACACACTGACCTTTACGTAATGGCTGAAAGTGGCGTGTGTTGTGTGTGTAATCTGGATCTTTCGCGGCGTCTTCCCTCCATCTGTTGCTCTGAACGTCTGAGTCAAACATTAAACCACTCAGAGCCTGGTTTCTCTCTCAAACACAGACGTACGCAAAGATCGGTGACTCAGCGCTCTGAAAACTGAGCAAAAAAACAGCTTAAAAAGAAAGAATTCAAGGAACCCAATACAACCCAGACATATTTAACCGATCTGAAAAAAATGACTTTGGGTCATTCTAAAGCTGTGGTTTTAACATTTCGTGTTGATGGAATAACTGAGAAGTTGCAGTTACAGAGAAGAACAAATGTGATTTTGATCAATTTCAAATATCAAATATTTATTGGTTTTGTTTAGTGAACATTTATATTGTACCTCTGAAACACTGTGATGCCCACACAAGGGTTGCCCAGGTAATATGTAATAAATCACATGTTTGTGTGCATGCCATCACAACTATACGCATGGTTGCCTCTTGACATGAGGATGCGGAAAGACGCTCTCCCTTTTTCCTGCATTAAACTTGGCCACTTGGACCCCTCTCTTTTTACTTCCCCAACTTTCTCTCCCACCTGTCTCTCTCTTTTGTAAAGCTAAATAAAGCCACATTTTCTGCTACATCTTCTTTAATCCTTGCTTCCAGAGTCTTCTGTAATGGGTTATGATTAACCATTTCAATAACGCGTTGCTTTAAATGTTACTTATTCATGTTTTCTCAAAATCAAATGCGCTGCAACTTTAAAATGTGTTATAAAAAATTAGTTGAATAAGCACTGAGGCTAAAGTCTCGCCCTCCTCTGCCTCTGATTGGCTGGATCTTGTGTGTCCACCTACGAGACAAGACCCTTTCCATTGAGGGTGGACTCTTTTGGTCCTAAACTTCATGTATGTTGTGGTATGTTGTGTTTGCGTTCACAAATTGTTTCTCATTTGTTTTCACAAAAGTGAAATCTGGCACAAAACAAACTCCACATTTGACGTTTCTAGTCTGCTACAACCGTTTGAATGCAGTGAGGGTCTGAGAGCAGTGCTAGTGTGTGGGCAGAGCTCATCAGATCCGAGTCTCTAAAAGGCTCAGCAGGTGCGTTCACACAGCGGGAATCTAATGTGGTGCTCGGTCCTCCGAGAGGCTCATACACACGGGGTGACGGAGTTCATTAAATCACATGACATCAGGACATTTGTGTTTGAGAAAGGGAGTGTGTATGTGAAAGTGCATCCATGTGTGTGCGCCAGGAAGAGTGTGTTTGTGTCCAGATGCTTCCATGCTTTGGTTTGGGACGTATCCTGTATTCCCCTGTGTACCAGACTCTCGAGTTTTTCCATCAGTCGCCGCAGCGGAACATGTGATCTCTCGGGTGTTTGGGTAACACAGCTCTGTTTGGATCGGTATCGTTTCATGTTCAGGTGATGATTGATGGGAAAGTCATCAACAGCTGATTGATTTTGGTTATTTTGTCTTTTATTTAGTGGCCAAGCTAAAGCAGCGTTTAGTTTTCATATCCACAAGAAATATGTTGGTGTCAATCTCACTGCTTACACATTTAATTACCTTTTAACTTAAAATAGCATCACAGTTTGTTGTTGTAATGCACTAAAATAACGATTGTCTGCAGCAACGGTTAAGCATGGTGGAGGTTCCTTGAAGGTTTCATTTCTGCAGATAGTTTTAGTTTAGAATTGTTCAGGATTGATGGTATTCTCACAGATCCATCATGGAATAGCATCAGAGAGTCGTGTGATTGGCCCCAAATGTGTTCCGCAGTGGGATAATGACCCCAAACACTTGATGCCAAAGAAGCATCTTGAGAAGATGAAGTAGAAGTGATGCAACATCATCAAGATGTTTGGACCAGTAGAGTTCCTTCAGAAACTGTGCAGCTAGAAGAATCGCTGCCATTGTGAAGGCAAAGATTGATGCTTACACCAAATATTAATTGGATTTATTCTCTTTATTGTTAACAAATTCCGACTATTTGCATTTTTGCTTAATCCTTCCCTGATCCGTGTTTTAAGAAGAAAGAGGAAGTGATCTCGTGCGCCTTTAGCTCGACCGCCGGTCCAGTGCATCCTACTCTTGTTTCAAGACTCCCCTCTCAGGGTGTAATAGTTTTATATCCCTTGTATAAAAGTTTCTGCACAAGAGAATTAATAAAACACACATTGTTTCTGATAATAATTAGAAAATTGCTAAAACAAAACAAGAATCAACAAATGTTGAGCTGCTAATCACATCCTCACTAACCAATAAGAGCAAAGCCGCTCCCAAAGAGGTTTTTGCCGAATAGAAATTTCTAAAGTTTAAATTAAATAACTTTTTTAGCTATTTATTTGCCTTTTTGAGTGTATTTTTGTTTGTATTCGCCCAGATTTTGTGAATTGAATTTGATTTTAAATCAGAAGTCATAAAAGATTTGAGCGTAAACAAATAAATAAAACAACTGTAGAGAAGCCAATGCGACATGTTGCTTCACATGAGATGCTAAGAATAGTTTTATTCAAATGAGTTGATTTGTTTGCACTTGGGTGGACTATAAATATATACCGGTATATAAAAATAAAAAATATATATATATACCAAGTTGTGTGAGAAATGGGTTTAGAAAATTAAAAACAACAGAAAGTGTGAAATGGTTTTTAATATTAGTTTATCACGTTCTAAGCACCAATAAAATGTCGCGCATTTCCACGTTTTACTTCGAAACTAATTCAGGTCTGAAGGGGTTACCAGGGAAACAAAGTGAATCCAGCCCCAAGTGGTCAGTCGGTGAATTGCAGCTTCAGTCACTTCCTGTTCTGCATCTGGGGACTGCTGCTTAATGTGATTAATTTGTTAGTGTTTGATTTATGTTTGTTTCTCCCAGAAGAGTCTTAAATCTTGACTTTCCTGTTGATAACCGCCTCTACCTCTTGCTCTCATGGACACATCTTGATCACACGGTGCTCGTCCAGGTAGCTAAAGGGCTTTTTTTCTCTGAGTAAATTGGATTTGGGATCAAAGCATTTCCTCTGAAGCTGTAGATTATTTATTCTTCATTATGGCTGTGTTTTTTTTTTTTTTTGAAGGATGGAATGTGAATTAAAGTCATTGAGCATTAGTTTCTTCAGAAGGCGGAGTATGAGACTGTTCCAGACGCTGTGCTTCTTTAAACTCATCTTCTGTTCAGGAACAAACTGTGACTGCCATTACCTTAATCAGCCCTGGAACAATCAATGATGGTCCCTGGCCCTGATTGGCTAACGCACCTCCTCACCATGGCAACGCAGCATACCCTTCACTTATTGGTTAATAAGATGCCTAAATGACAATGGAATAGGAAAGGGTCCTGTTTCTTATTATAAGCTTTATACTTTTCTAATCCCATTTTATTTTTGTTCATCAACAGCGTGCACATTTAAATGCCAGCATTAGCATATTCATCCTGTGGATTAACTACAGTGTGTGTGTGTGTGTGTGCGCGCGTGTGTGTGTGTGTGTGTGTGACCTTAAAGTAGGAAGAGACAAGTTGTTGTAGTGCAGTTTCAGTTATTATAAATGTTATGCAAGCTGTGAGGATTAAATAGGTGTTTTTTTAGCAAGTAGAAGATTCATGACGCAATTATTACAGTTTGGTGAACAGAAGAGATTTTTATTTTTATTTATTTTTTATTTTTTGGATGGGGTTTGATACAGGGTCATTACAAATTATCTAGAGGAGAATTGCTTAAATCCTTAAAATCTACAATGATAAAATAAGGGCTTTAAAGTCTTGAATCCGGGTTCCAAAAGTAAAAATGTGACCGATGTAGTAGCTGAAAACGCGCCTGGCTGCAGGGTCTCTCTGCCCCTCACAGGGATGTTGAACCACATGTATCTGAGAGTTTGAGCAAAAACCACTGAACTCGAAAGAACCCTGTGATTGGATTTAAACCCAGACACAAAAGTGAAACACTTGAAATGTTCTTATTCACAATTAGTAATGTTTTCCACATATATTGCAGACAGTATGAGTATGCATGGAGTTTCATTTAATTTCATTATATTTAAAATATATATAAAGTACAGTTAATATATCATTTGAGAAATGTTTCAATTTAGACACAATCTTCACAGAAATGTAAAAAAACATACTCCATGTAGTTTTGGATATAAGCATCTTAAGCTTAAAACTGGAAGCATGATGGATAAATGTTAATCTAAAATACAAGAACTTAAGAGTTTCTTTATTTTTACTACTATTTTTCTTGATTGCATTACTCTTTTGTTTTGATGCAAACCTAAAGAACAAGAAAAATGTACTTGCTTAGAAAATAGTTCAGGTCGTAAAATATTGCTGTCACTGACCCAGGACCTGTGCATGCACAGCTTGACCAATAAACCATTCAGACTCAACATGTGATTGTGACTAATGCTAATATGCTAGTGCTAGAAATACAAAGTTAATTTTTCACACATTTGGGACTTTATTTGAGCAGAAATGTTTTTTATTATTCTACATTTAATAAAAATAAATATGGCACATAATTTCTACTATTAAATGAAAAAGTTTAATCTTTGAACGTCATGACAACTGACGGCCAGCAGGGTTTGAGAAAACTGAGGTTGGATGGATTTTGCCTCTCTTTAACCAAATGCCCTTGAGTAGCATTTCTCAAACTATCAAGTTTAAAATAGTGACTTTTATTGTTTATTTAATGTCTGGTTTCCCATGCTTTGCTCCCATTAGCTCATGCTATGTTCCAGTAAGAGAGAAGTCTCTGACTGAGCGTGGACTGCAGCATAACCCGCTGGCACAGATAACGATAAAAGTGCTTTCAAGTTCTGCTCGGATCAGAGCTGTGCAGTGTCAGTAAATAAACCACCTCCGTACACCAGCGTTCATCTGCTCACATCCCACTCACTGGAGCTGAGGAGGTGGAGGAACACCGCCGAGGTGTGCTGGGAATCACTCAAACGCAATACTACGGGATGTGCTTGTCACTCATTGGTTGGAGACACGCATCGCTCACATTGCTTTGCCAAATCTTTGGAAGGTTAATCAGAAAAAAAACATACAATTTGTTAATAAGCGAATAGTGGAATAGTTCTCTTGAGAGAAAGTTACACCCCGAGTAACACTGAGCACCGGTTGAAACGATTAACCCGATCATTGTGATGCTGCAGGAGGTCATCATTTCTTACATGACAGCCATTGAGATTCTTCTGCTAGCCGTCCGTCAGTGTTTACCGTCTCCAGATGACTCACAGCATGAGGCTTGGTTCCTTTGGCTGTTTTTAGAAGCATTGACAGAGAATGTGTGGGTTGTGAAAGTTGAAGCAGGTGGAACGCGAAGCTTTCAGATGACAACAGCGCTTCATGAAACGAGCCCGAATGGCTGAAAGTTGGTGAAAGTTTCAAGAAAGAACTGCTTTGTACTTAAATGAGTGAAACTATTCGTGGATCTCATCACCCTGACCCTAATTTCTAATGAGAAGCATATATTTCCCTTTTTTAAAAGGCTCAAAAAATAAGAATAGATGCTCCATTAAATTTGTATTCATTCAGTTTTCAATGTTTCCAATTGAAAATAAAATAGGAATGAGATAAAAGTATTTCCTGTCAAACATATAACCTTTTTAAAATGCCCCTCTTTAGATTTATTTACACATTTTTGGCTTAAATAAATTACTTTATTGGCACTTTGAGATACAACAGTTCAAGGTTAGGGTTTGGTTAAGTTCTCAACTTTTTTTCGACTTCACATCTCAAAATGTAAACTTTTTAAGTCCAAATTTTAAGCTTTTAAGCCATTTATTTCCCCCTTTCCTTTCATAATAAAAAAAGAAACCGCGACTGCAGCACTGTGCCATTCTTGAATCTTATATTCGGCTCCCTCTTCGTTCAAGTGGCAACATGTGCTCTCTCTCCTCCAACCAACATACACTTAAAGTAACATCTTTCCCAAATAGTCAAAAAAAATAAAATAAAATAAAAAACAATAGAAATTTCTGCATTTTTCTGGAATGTTCAAAAAGTAATTATATTTAATTTGTTTAGAGTTTGCAGAAGTACTTTTAAGTGAATAGGCTCATAGAATTAATATCAGAAGAATCTATACTTGAGTAGGTTTTTCACGGGTTCCTTTATCACTTATTCTCGTGGAAATAATTTAAAAGTTACTAGAGTAATCACAATTACCCGAGTAATTGCTCTACTCGCTTCTCTGCATCTCCAGTGTTTACACAAATACCACGTTTGAGCATCGACCATGTTCTGCAACATCTTTCATTTCAGATCATTAAAATACGCTTTTTTTTTAATTATCGACAGCTGCTCAATACGTTCCATCATTTTCTCTGCAGCCATATTGAATCCTTTCCAGCCTTCAGAAATCCATCATATGTGCTGCCAATTTTGTGCTCTCTGACCCCTCAACCCCTTGACCCCAGCAATATTTCTTTCTTTCAATATTCCACTGAGCGATAACTTGAAATGTACACACCATTGTTTGCAATAACTGCCTCTGCATATGTGTAGAGAGGTCAAAAGAGCAACTCCAACGCAACAAGTAGCAGCAAAACAAGTCCAAAAATGAAAGAAAAGAGAAATATTTGGTGCTGCTTGAAGAATGCAATCAATAAGGCTGGACTGCTATGAATAGAGCCAGATGGGCACGCTCGAGTGGGCAGGAGGCCCTCGGGGAAAGATCAATCTTTACAAGTCCAAAAGATCAGTAAAAGCCAGTTAAGTTGGCACAAGTGCTCAGCAGGAGTTAGCCGTGTGGCGATCAGAGCTGGCTAATGAATGCATGCATGTGTGGGAGTCGAGCGTTGTGTGTGGGACGTCCTGTGGGCGTTCAGAAGGCTGTGGAGAGGCTAAAAGTCAGCACGATGCTTTCTCATTAGATCTGCTGACATTTGTGCTGCGCTGAGAATTCAAATACTCACCAAACTGCTCTATTTGAAAGAGAAAGAAATGTATACATACAAATATTGATCTAGTAGATTTTTACAGCAGTAAGAAACTCAATCAACTCAATAAAAGTGCATTGAAAAATTCTAGGCGCTTTCATAAAATATGTGTAAAAATAAGATTTGTCACCAAAAAACATTGAATTAGCTGAAATGGAGAAAAGGTTGTGTCACCCGGAAGTGGATGAAAAAACGTTTGCAGCAACACAAAGGAGTTAAGCAATGTTTATCTGTTATCAGCTAGCGTCTCTGAACAATGCTAGCTCCTCAATGCTAATGGAGGGTGGATGATGAATGCTTGTTTGGGTAAAGTAAGGATGTAATACAGTTTTACTACGCTCACTTTCCTGCTCATCAGCAAAGCTTGTTTTATAAATGCTCACGGCTTTCTTGTGAGTCAGCAAATTTATCCTTTCACTCCAGATAAAGTCTAATTAAGCTAAAAGCTTTACTGGCTCCATTCTTCTTGCTTTCTTTTCTGAACCTGTAAGGCCCACCTTCCCAGTTAGCCCCCTAAAAAGTCATCAGTGGGGGCAAAAGAGGAAAGGTGACACTAATTGCTCCCCATCTTTATCTCTGGGGCTCGAATTGGTTCCAACACCAGGTTCGATGACCTTTATTTAATATTTTGGCTGAGCTCTGTGTGACTCAGCGCAGATTTTCTGCCTGAGTGTTTTTGCCAGCGAGGCCAGCGTTTGGGTAGATTTCACTTCTTAGAAATTGACTGATCGCTTCTTGGAATGTGATGATAATGCTCTCTGAAATTGCCTGGCCACCACAGTGCAATTAGATGAAAGCGACCGAAGCATGAACTAAGTCTTAGAGTATTGAGATTTTGTGAAACTCTTGCAAAAAAATCAGGTCACAGATGGTCATCTATATTTTATGCGAAAAACACTGAAACAAATCATCTTTCATCTCAAAACTTGCAACAGTTTACAACACAACAGACATGTTTCAAGATGGCAATAAATGAGACAAACCCATTCCAGGATCCGTTTATTGTTCCTTTCGTGTCAACATTATTAATAAGGAAAAAATAGAGGTGTTTTACTTGCTTAATCTGTCATATTTGTGAAATATTAAATCTAGCCACAGGGGTTGCAAGCCAGTGACTTCTGTGCCGGTCCCAAGCCCGGATAAATAGAGAGGGTTGCGTCAGGAAGGGCATCCGGCGTAAAAAATGCCAAAAACCAAATATGCGAGTCACCAAATCGATTTCCATACCGGATCGGTCGAGGCCCGGGTTAACAACGACCGCCTCCGGTGCTGTTGACTTACAGGGTGCCGGTGGAAATTGGACTACTGTTTGTCGAAGAAGGAGAGGAGGGAGAAGGATTCGTCGACAGAAAGAGAAGAGGAAAGGCAGGAGTATAGATCTGAGAATAGGGACTCTTAACGTTGGTACAATGACAGGGAAGGGTAGGAGAGCTGGCGGACATGATGGAGAGAAGGAAGGTAGATATTCTGTGTGTGCAGGAGACCAGGTGGAAGGGTAGCAAAGCGCGTAGTATTGGAGGGGGATACAAACTGTTTTACTATGGTGTGGATAGGAAGAGAAATGGGGTAGGAGTGATCCTGAAGGAGGAGGTTGTGAGGAATGTTTTAGAGGTGAAAAGAGTGTCAGACAGGGTGATCAGTTTGAAGTTAGAAATTGAAGGGGTGATGTTGAATGTAGTGAGTGGTTATGCTCCACAAGTAGGCTGTAAGTTGGAAGAGAAGGAGAGATTTTGGAGTGAGTTGGATGAGGTGATTGAGAGTGTTCCCAGAGGGGAGAGAGTAGTAGTGGGAGCAGATTTCAATGGGCATGTTGGCGAGGGCAACAGAGGTGATGATGAGGTGATGGGCAGGTTCGGTGTTAAGGAAAGGAACCTAGAAGGACAGATGGTGGACTTTACCAAGAGGATGGAAATGGCTGTAGTTAATACTTATTTCCAGAAGAGGCAGGAACATAGAGTTACCTACAAGAGTGGAGGTAGGAGTACGCAGGTAGACTACATCCTGTGTAGACGAGCCAATCTGAGAGAGATCAGAGACTGTAAAGTAGTGGTAGGAGAGAGTGTAGCCAGACAGCATCGGATGGTGATGTGTAGGATGTTTCTGGTGGTCAGGAAGAAGAAGGGGAGAAAGATTGGAAAGAAGACCAAGTGGTGGAAGTTGAAAAAGGAAGAAGATTGTGAAGAATTCAGACAGAAGCTGAGACAGGCTTTGGGTGGTCAGGAAGAGCTTCCAGATGACTGGGAAACTACAGCAAAATTGATCAGGGAGACAGGAAGAAAGGTGCTAGGTGTGTCAGCTGGAAGGAGGAAAGAAGATAAAGAAACATGGTGGTGGAATGAGGAAGTACAGGACATCATCCAGAGGAAGAGAAAAGAAAAAAAGAAGTGGGACATTGAAAGGACTGAAGAAAGTAGACAGGACTACAAGGAATCACAGCGCAGAGTGAAGAGGGAGGTGGCAAAGGCCAAACAGAAAGCATATGATGAGCTGTATGCCAGGTTAGACACGAGGGAAGGCGAGAAGGAATTGTATAGATTAGCGAGACAGAGAGACAGAGATGGGAAAGGTGTACAACAGATAAGGGTGATTAAAGATAGAGATGGAAAGGTGCTAACAAGTGAGGAGAGTGTGCTGAGAAGATGGAAGGAGTATTTTGAGGTGAGGGGGGGGGTGAATATTGTAGAGCAGGAAGTTGAAAAGATTAAAAAGGATGAGGTGAGGAAGGCTCTGGGGAGAATGAAGAGTGGAAAGGCTGTTGGTCCAGATGACATACCAGTGGAGGTGTGGAAGTGTCTAGGAGAGACAGCAGTGGAGTTCCTGTCTAGGTTATTCAACAGGATTTTAGAGAGTGAGAAGATGCCTGAGGAATGGAGGAGAAGTGTCCTAGTACCAATCTTTAAGAACAAGGGTGATGTGCAGAGTTGTAACAACTACAGAGGCATAAAGTTGATGAGCCACACAATGAAACTTTGGGAAAGAGTAGTGGAAGCTAAGCTAAGAAGAGAAGTGGATATTTGTGAGCAGCAGTATGGCTTCATGCCCAGGAAGAGCACTACTGATAAAAATTTTTGCTCTGAGATTGTTAATGGAGAAGCACAGAGATGGTCAGAAGGAGCTTCACTGCGTCTTTGTGGATTTAGAAAAAGCGTATGACAGGGTGCCAAGAGAAGAGCCATGGTCCTGTATGAGGAGGTCAGGAGTGGCAGAGAAGTACGTCAGAGTAGTTCAAGATATGTATGAGAGAAGTAAGACAGCAGTGAGATGTGCTGTAGGTCAGACAAAGGAGTTCAAAGTGGAGTTGGGGCTACATCAAGGATCAGCTTTGAGTCCCTTCTTATTTGCTATGGTGATGGACAGGTTGACAGATGAGGTCAGACAGGAACCTCCATGGACAATGATGTT
>SRMA01026256.1:1743-56366 GCA_007224835.1 Danionella cerebrum
ACAGAGGTATAAAGTTGATGAGCCACACAATGAAACTTTGGGAAAGAGTAGTGGAAGCTAGGCTAAGAGAAGTGGATATTTGTGAGCAGCAGTATGGCTTCATGCCCAGGAAGAGCACTACTGATGCAATTTTTGCTCTGAGATTGTTAATGGAGAAGTACAGAGATGGTCAGAAGGAGCTGCACTGCGTCTTTGTGGATTTAGGAAAAGCGTATGACAGGGTGCCGAGAGAGGAGCTATGGTCCTGTATGAGGAGGTCAGGAGTGGCAGAGAAGTACGCCAGAATAGTTCAGGATATGTATGAGAGAAGTAAGACAGCAGTGAGATGTGCTGTAGGTCAGACAAAGGAGGTCAAAGTGGAGGTGGGGCTACATCAAGGATCAGCTTTGAGTCCCTTCTTATTTGCTATGGTGATGGACAGGCTGACAGATGAGGTCAGGCAGGAATCGCCGTGGACAATGATGTTTGCAGATGACATTGTGATCGGTAGTGAGAGCAGAGAGCAGGTGGAGGAACACCTGGAAAGTTGGAGGTCAGCTCTAGAAAGAAGAGGAATGAAAGTCAGTTGCAGTAAGACAGAATACATGTGTTTGAACGAGAGGGAGGGAAATAGAACAGTGAGGTTACAGGGGGCTGAGGTCAAGAAGGTGCAGGAGTTTAGGTATTTGGGGTCAACAGTCCAGTGTGACGGGGAGTGTGGAAAAGAGGTGAAGAGACCAGTGCAGGCAGGTTGGAGTGGGTGGAGAAAAGTGTCAGGGGTGTTGTGTGACAGAAGAGTGTCAGCAAGAATCAAAGGAAAGGTGCACAGAACAGTAGTGAGAGCAGCTATGATGTATGGGTTGGAGACTGTGGCAGTGAGGAAGAGACAAGAGGCAGAGCTGGAAGTAGCAGAGAGGAGGATGTTGAGGTTCAGTTTAGGAGTGACGAGGATGGACAAGATTAGGAACGAGCACATCAGAGGGACAGCTCAGGTTGGTTGTTTTGGAGACAAAGTCAGAGAGGCCAGATTGAGATGGTTTGGACATGTGCAGAGGAGGGATAGTGGTTATATTGGTAGAAGGATGTTGGAGATGGAGATGCCAGGCAAGAGGTCAAGAGGAAGACCAAAGACAAGATATATGGATGTACTGAAAGAGGACATGAAGGTAGTTGGTGCAAGAGTAGAGGATACTGAGGACAGAGTGAGGTGGAAAAGGATGATTCGCTGTGGCGACCCCTAAACTGGGAACAGCTGAAAGGAGAAGGAAGAAGTTGTTCTAGAGAATCATAGTCAATATCCAAGTTTCCCTATCCTTTCATGTGGAGGAACTGGGACATGAGCTGGATTTTCTTGATTCGTTCTTAATTTTATAGCATGATGCAAAGCTAGTTTTAATCTTCTGTTTTCAAGTAATGGCTCATTTGATTCTACATGTAAGCTTGGGACTGGCGATGTGCTATAGGCTCCTAGTGTCAGACGGTTGATGTCTGCTGTTGAGGGCTTGTATGTATGATTGCCCAGCTAAGCCATAAATGATACTCCCATAGTCCAGCCTGGATCTGACCAGGGTTCGATAAAAGTTCATATGGATGAATATTAATGATTTTTATGGTGAAGTAAAAGAAATTACGGAAAGAAATTATCAAATCAAAGAAAATACCAAAGAAATTTTGTTCCTTTGAAATTTTTATTTGGATTCCTTCGATGAATAGCTTTTTTATTTATCTTCTGTCAAATCTTCCTTTCAATGTTTGCCATGCTCTTGTTACTGACATTGGTCATGATATTAGCAACATTATACCTTTAAAAATATTGAAAAGAGCCACAGATAGTATAGTTCCTTGGGGAACTCAAACTTCTATTGATGTGTTGTTCAGATTCCAGCATCCAGACCAGTCGCTCATTGACAATTCTCTCCATGGTTTTACACAGACAACTGGACAGGGCATCAGGGTTATATTTAAGGGGACACTGTGATCCATTCTGGGCTTTGGAATAGGGATTATAACAGCCTCTTGCCATGTTTGTGAGATATTTCTGGAAATCTAAATGGAGTTGAAGGCCTAAGAACAGTGGAGGGCGAATTTTAATAAATGCACTCTAACATTTGTGTCATGAGATTTCTGTCTGGCCAGTTCATCCAATGTAAAAGACTGATCATATGGTTCTTTATTGTTTAAATTTAAGTTTACATTTTTTTCTTTCTGTCATGGAGAGCTCTGAATGCAGAGCTGCAATTTTGAACTGATGAATTTGTTCCAAGTGTATTTGCTGTTTAATTTGTAATTTCCTGCATTGCTTATAAAATATTATGCTTCTTCTTGAAATGTGGAAGTTGTTGTCCATAATTTTAATCACCTTTGACAATTTTTATAACAGCTTTATTTTTTAACTTTCATTTAATTTTCTTCTTGTTTGTGCAATATCCTTTCTGAGTTTAATACAATTTTTTGTAGTCGGGTGGCTGGAGAAATATCTTTCAGCTTTTTCCTCCTCTTATTTTCTGTTAAACCATGGTAAGCCGCTTTTGGGATGGATACAAACTTTGGTGAAGTTTTCCTTAACATTTAGATCATTTTCTGGGAAACCTGCTTGTGTTTTGGCGAACGCCTGACCAGCTCCATAGCAGCATCAAAATCAATGGAATCAGAGTTCAACACAACCTCAGACTCGTTCTTGCAGGAAAATACATAATCTTCACATATTCTTGCAGAACATAACGCCTTGTTACATATAGCTACAAAGATATTTCTCATCTTAATTTGAGAGGGAAAAACGACGCACATTGTAACACTATTTTTAAAACCAATGAATGGAGACGCGCAGAATGAGGTTAAATCACGTGTCGGAGGGGAAACGAAAGCTGTGTGACACGATAAACGATGGATTCTAACAATACGATTAAATAAAAACAGCACGGACTTTCTTTTCGCAGCTTCGCTGACGCCCGGAAACGGCCTGCGTCAGTACTCTCGCGCTGTGACGTCACATCCGCTACGCCTGCCGTTGACTGCAGAACGCTTCCGGTTGGGCTGTTCGCTGCCTGCTTTTGAGCAGATATCTGATCAAACACCGAGTCTACGGCTGAAGGTTTATGAATGCTTCTGTACTGAACTCCTCGCGGTTATTAATGCGTTATGAAAGAGTCGAGGATGAAGATGAAGAGAAACGCGCGCAGGCGCAGAAGAGCCGTTCAATCACCTGGAGCACGTGACCGAAGCACCGGTGAGTTCTGAGTCCGAACCATCAGCCCAAGCTGCTGATTTCTCCTCCTCCTCCTCCTCTATCTCTCTCTCTCTCTCCTCAGAGGTGTGCCGGCTCTGCCACGGCCAGACGCCCCGCTCCATCGCCGCTTCACACGCTCCAGCTGCGTTCCCGCTCTTCTGCTCAGACTTCCATCGGCTGCTGGGCGTCAGAATGAAGAGAGATCCGGATCTTTCTCGTTTCATCTGTGAACGCTGCCACGAGGAGTTCTACCGGTGCCAGAGGGTGCTGGAGGAGTTCCGGAGGCGAGCCAATCAGAGGCCGGATGCTCACAGGTACGGCTCAGGAATCCCTGGTGCTGCAGAGAGAGCACGGCTTAACCCCGAGTGTGTTTGTTCTCCAGGAGCGACACTGAGGAGGCCTCCTCAAAGCTGGACCTGGCAGTCTTCAGTAAGTGTTCCACCCAGGAGCGAGTTCCTCAGCACCATCTTCTCAAATGTTTTCAAGGTGTTCTTAGCGCTTCTGCATGTACATCCAGGGCCGCTCCACTCTCTGGTCTCCTGGGCTCACTCTCACGCTGCCTTTGGATGCAGCTCTTGCCCTGACCTGCGGGAGGCGCTCCGGAGCCGCTGTGGGGCGTCAGTGACGCTGCTCTGGAGTTGTGAGGATGGACATGGCTTCCAGATCGACACACCCAGCTCAAACCAGCTGACAGACAGGGAGCTACAGCAGAATGAGGAGGAGGAGGAGCAGCAGCAGCAGACTGTGCAGAGGAGTGAGGGATCAGGAGACGTGGAGGAGCAGAATTACTCCTGGTCTTTAGGTAAGAAAACCATTGCGCCTCCTTTTGAAATGAAAACGCAGGGATCACCATTACCAAAGATTCAGATGAACCCTCTCCTCAGCTGAGCTCCTGGCTCCGCACACGGGTCTTTGAGGAGTAGGCTTTGTCTCGATTGAGCACCCCTAAATTCATTTACTCCTTATGATTCGTCTTAATCTGTGAACACTTTTAAAGGAGCACGTGATGCAAAATCAACTTTTCTGACAATTCTACCAGATTCTACCGCTCCCTCATCGGAAGCTTTATTGCTTTTTTTGAGAGCTGAAAACAGAGCCATGTTCCTTGCCATGCCCATTGTTTTAGCTCCGCCCATTGACCAATCAGATTAATCGCAGATGGGGAGCGTTGCCTGATCCGGAAGTGAGTAAAAGTGAGACACACACAGAACTCGATGTTTATTATAAATGCTTCAAAAATGGCACAATACGGCATCTATGAAATAAAGAGATGTTCTTGAGGAGTTTTATATTCTGGATCTCAAAGCTCCTCCTCCTCCTCCTCATCATCATCTGAACAATGACGTGGAACAGACCCATCTCTCAGAAACGATGCTCTGTTCGCTGATGAACTCGTCCGTCCCAGCGGAATGCACTCCTTCAGACACCGAGAGGATAATGGAGTCAAAAGTTTTAGCGTGCTAGCGTTCAGTGAGCGCGAGGTGCATTTCTAACGATGCGTTTGGAAGCGGTGCAGCGTAGCTCTGAAGTTCTGGTGTGAAGCAGATGTTTCTGCAGCCAGGTGTTGCTTCAGGCCCTTTTAAAAGGTTTTGTTTTAGGATCCTGGTATTTAAGGATTTTTTTCAGTTAAAAGCAGTAGGTTCGGGATCATTGATTAAAATGATGTGCTTCGATTAAATCTGTGTTGAATCATTTGAGAATCGATTCAATTTGACATGGTTCAGTAAGGGAAGGAATCATTTGATATGATTCAGTACAGAATGATTATTTATTGGGTGCATTTATTTTTATGCATCGTGCGTGCTACAGGAGGGGTGTGTGTGTGTGTGTGTGTGTGCGTGTGTGTGTGTGCGCGCGCGCATTTCAGAAACGCAGCCGTGTGGGGACCTGAGCCCTCCAGACGCAGCGGCGCTGATCAACACAGAGGGAGCGGACAGCGAGCTCTCAGACCGGTAACAGCGACACGCCCTTCTCAATCACGTGATCTGAGAAGGGAAGTTCAACCAGAGACACCTGTGTGTTACAGGATCCTTCTCAGCGAGGAAGAGTGTGAGGAGCAGAGGAGGAGCAGCTCATGTGAGGAGGGCAATGCACATAATCACAGGTAACACTAACAAACCGTGAGATGCGGAATATCAGACGCCCTGACTCCCCTCCCATCTCTCTGTCTCAGGGGCGGGTGTAAAGAGCAAGGGACTCTGGAGCCCAGGCCCCGGAGGAAACCCGGACCCAAACCCGGCTGGAAAAACCACAGCAAAGCCCTCCGGTACGCCCGGCAGCCAATCAGAATCAAGCACGCTCTCCGCTGCGCTCGGCTTGTTGTGGCTCAGTGTCTGTGTCTGTTACTGCTGCAGGGAGGAGCTGCCCACCATCTTCAAGTGTCCTCACCAGGGCTGCACAGCTGTGTACCGAGGAGCCGACGGCATGAAGGTACTGCCCCGTCGCTATAGCAACTGCTCAGCAGCCATCGACGCTTTAGAAGGCCGAGCTTGTTCCTCAAGTGAGCGAAACGCTTTCTGCCTTTGTGTGCATCTCAGAAGCACATCAAGGAGCATCACGAGGAGGTTCGGGAGCGCCCATGCCCTCATCCTGGCTGCAACAAGGTTTTCATGATCGACAGATATCTGCAGAGACACCTGAAGCTGATCCACACAGGTGAGCACACACCTGTACCTGTACATGCGCGCACCGGCGCTGGAATAAAGCCACTGACGATTTGCTCTTGTGTCAGAGGAGAGGAACTACATCTGCGACCAGTGCGGCCAGACCTTCAAGCAGAGGAAACATCTGTCGGTGCATCAGATGAGGCACTCCGGAGCCAAACCCCTGCAGTGAGTGATCGATCCGTCTGATCGGATCTGATCGCCGAGCACTGAGCCCATCTCTTTCTGCGCAGGTGTGAGGTTTGTGGCTTCCAGTGCCGGCAGCGGGCCTCCCTCAAGTACCACATGACCAAGCACAAGGCGGAGGCGGAGCTAGAGTTTGGTTGCCAGATTTGCAGCAAGCGTTTTGAGAAGGCGCACAACCTGAACGTGCACATGTCCATGGTGCATCCGCTGCTGCAGAACACGATCACGGAGCACTCAGGCCCTGCCCAACACGCAGACACACACTCAGGCCCCGCCCAACACGCAGACACACACTCAGGCCCCGCCCAACACGCAGACACACACTCAGGCCCCGCCCAACACGCAGACACACACTCCTGACTGCTGCACAGAGAGCTTGAGTGTGGCAACTGATCTAAAGTCTCTGGACGATGATGTGAACACTGGGATCATGGTTGATTCGGGGGGGCGTGGCTTCAGTGAATCATGTGACTCGTTGTGCCGTAAAACACTGCCAGGGTTTATTGAGATGAGTTCACGAGAGGTTCGAGAGCGCGGCAGCCATCTCGGAGTCCTGCGTCTGGAACTCTGAGCTCAGCTGCAGAAACACAACGACACGGGGCAGCTGAAGCCATCTGTGATGAACATGGGGATGAAGGTCACCGGCACAATCCTCACCTGCGTCTTCTGCGAGCGAGAGAGAGCGTCGCCGGAGCTGAGAGCGATGCAGACGAGCAGCAGCCGCCGAGCCTCCAGCAGCACCTGGCACAGATTTTAACGAGTGTTTAACGAAGCTCCTGCACGGGATTAAATCCAGAGAGCATCCAAAGCAGAAGCTGCAGAACCAGGAGTGAAGCCCACGCTCACAGATATAAGCTTGAGCTTCAGAGAACGCTAAACTCAAACCTGCTCCGAGGTGTGCGAGCTCTCCTGGGAGAGGAACATCTCCATGAGTCTCCTGTAGGACACGCACAGACTGAAGAGGAACCCAGAAGACCTGCAGAAGCCCGTCAGAAGATCAGCATCCACCGCACTGAGCACGCTGCAGACAAGACCAGAGCTATTGAAGCAAAAGCCGAAAGCCTTTGGTTGAAGCGAGCAGGAGAGCCTCTCGAATGGTCTCCTCCTTTTTAAACTACTAGAGGAGATGCTGGCATCAGAACCCAGATGCCTCGCCACCACTGACCTGTAGAGGGCGAGCGGCATCAGGCGGAGACTCTGAGCAGAGACCACACGAGACCGGAACTCGGAGACCGCGTGGCCTATCAGAGAAGAGAAGCAGCATCGGCATCGTGTGAAGCTCAGACAGAAACAGGTCACATGACCACACCTGAGCCGGATTGATCGAACAGCAGCAGCCAATCGGAGTGATCCTGGAGACGAGAGAGCAGACGCACACACACTCCTCTGATCCTCTCCAGACCCTCCTGGAGACACACACCAACCTCCGTGAGAGCTCGGAACATCTGAATCTGTTTGAATCAATAAATCTGTGTGAATCTGAATCAGTTTAAATCTCCGTAAGTTTATGACCCCCTGGTGATCGTCGAGAAAACATGAGCGGCAAACATCCCGATGATTTTTAACAGCTTAAAAATGACTAAATTACTGTGTGTAATAATTTTCATTTTCACGGCTAGGGGTGGAGACTCCTTCCTCCCTGAGAGTGAATCATCTGTGAATCTGGAGTCACCTGCTGTCCCAGGTGAGCGGAGATCAGGTCTCTCACACAGTACAGCAACAGGAAGAGCAGGACCTAGAGCAGAACTAGCATTAGCTCACGTGGCAGCAACAGGAAGTGTGCTCTGAGATCCCGCACCTGAGCTTGTGATTGGTCGATGCGACAGATGAGCGGCGGCGTCGGGTCAGAGCCCTGCAGCGAGGAGTGAAGGAACGCAGCCAGCAGCCATGCCGGAGCCGCCGGGGCGGAGCTTAGAGTGTCCGCGCTCACGCTGAGAACAAACGAGATGTTAATCTGACGTCCAGAACAGACAGAGTCAGAGCAGGAGTTTACCCCGTGCTCCAGTGGCGACACTCCTCCAGACGCCGCAGCTGCTCAGGAAGCTCCTCTCCACCAATCAAACGCTTCCACAGAGAGAGCAGTACCGGAGAGAGCCCCGCCCACCAACGCTGCACACAGACAGTCAGCTCAGAAGCAGCGGATGCAAGCACAACCTGCGCGGCAGCCCTAGTCTCATGTCTGTCAGATGTACGAGACCAGCAGAGACGGTTTACCGCGGCACAGAGAAGCAGCAGAGGACACTGGGAGATGACATCAGACAGGCAGAGGTCCACCGCCTCCAGCGGGCGATCGCAGAGCACACTGGCCCCCAGCACGGCCTGAAACACACACGCACGCACGCACGCACCAGGGATCTGCTGCAGGTCTGAGACCAGTGTTCTGCTACTTCTGCAGTCAGTCACTAACCTTCAGCAGGTGAACGGTGAGGGAGTAGGAGAGCAGAGCGTCAGGAGAGCACGTCCTCACCTGAGAGAGAGAGAGAGAGAGAGAGAGTAACTCCACCCGCCTCGCTGAAACACAGACAGTTCCTCTCAGACGGAGCACCTGAGAACGAGTGAAGAACCTGATCATCCGCCTGCAGTCCAGAGCTTTTCTGTCGGAGTGGACGTGGAGCAGCAGTGCAGCAGGAACCACACACACAATACTGGGGGGTACACACGCGCGCACACGCACATACACACACACGCACGCACACACACACACGCACACACACACACCTTCAGATGCTCTCCCTTCTCCAGGTGTGTGAGTGTGCACGTGTGTACCGGCTGAGCTGCTGGAGGCTGTGCTGCTGCTTCAGCTCCTCTCCCGTGGTCTCCAGGTCAGAGGTCACTGTGCACCTGCTCTCAATCAGGTCCCAGAGGAAGTGATGCGTCCTCTCGTCCTGAGTGACGGACAGCTCGTACAGAAGTGACTAAAGACCGGCAGAAGTGAGAAGAGGAAGGAGTGGAAGAATTCAGCAAACCCAAGGGACGTACCTGCAGCAGAGACAGCAGCTCCGGGAGAACACTGTCCGTGTGCACCGGCGCTCCGGCGGCCCTGCAGAGAGAGAGAGAGAGAGAGAGAGAGAGGAGCACTCTCCATCAGCTACACCCAGACCAGCACAGCCCTGTCCGGCTCGGAAACAAGGGTACCCCGCTCGCTGGAGAGGCCAGCAGAGAGCTCCGCTGTCCTCCTCAGCAGACTACCTGATCGCTGTGAGGGACGCCAAGGCCTCGCAGACTCTGAGCAGGTGCCGGCTGAGCGCTCACTCGCTGCAGATAGAGAGAGGGTGTCACCGCGGCTGTGAACACTGTGCCCTCGAGAGCCGTGGAGACAGGGGAAGACTTCCTGCTCCACTGTGAGCTCTACCACAGACTCCAGCAGCTCCTGTGAGAGCGCTCCAGACACGTCGCTCCTGCATCAGAGTACGTCTGCTGGACACACCTGACCCCAACTCAACCTCGTTCGTGGTGATGTGTGTGTTGCCGGCCGGTTGATGGCATGCCAATAAAGAGCTAGAGAGAGAGTGTGCAAGCTCCCTAGAAACAACCGCATCTGCCAGCCCTGCTCTCTAGGGGAGGTGCAGACCAGGGAGCACGCTGCTCACTGTACCAGGAGGAGATCAGGTTCCTACAACGGTAGCGCCCTCATCACAGCTACGGTGTTTACTGGGGGGAGAACTCGCATTTAGCTGTGAATTACATCACGGCCCCCGAGAGCGTTTCAAATATAGAACAACATTATCATCAAAATATATTCTCTGATAAACTCAAATAATAATAATAATAAACTCAAATAATAATGATAATAACAATAATAATAACAACAATAATGATAATAATAATAATAACAACAATAATAAACTCAAATAATAATGATAATAACAATAATAATAACAACAATAATGATAATAACAATAATAAACTCAAATAATAACGATAATAATAAACTAATAATAATTATAATAATAAACTAATAATAATAATAATAACAATAATAATAAACTAATAATAATTATAATAATAATAAACTCTAATAATAACAATAATAATTATAATAAACTCTAATAATAATGATAATAATAATAAACTCTAATAATAATAATGTTATAATAATAAACTCTAATAATAATAATAAACTCTAATAATAATAATAAACTAATAATAATAATAAACTCAAATAATAATGATAATAACAATAATAATAACAACAATAATGATAATAATAATAATAACAACAATAATAAACTCAAATAATAATGATAATAACAATAATAATAACAACAATAATGATAATAACAATAATAAACTCAAATAATAACGATAATAATAAACTCTAATAATAATTATAATAATAAACTAATAATAATAATAACAATAATAATAAACTAATAATAATTATAATAATAATAAACTCTAATAATAACAATAATAATTATAATAAACTCTAATAATAATGATAATAATAATAAACTCTAATAATAATAATGTTATAATAATAAACTCTAATAATAATAATAAACTCTAATAATAATAATAAACTAATAATAATAATAAACTCAAATAATAATGATAATAACAATAATAATAACAACAATAATGATAATAATAATAATAACAATAATAAACTCAAATAATAACAATAATAATAAACTAATAATAAACTCTAATAATAATAATAACAATAATAATTATAATAAACTCTAATAATAACAATAATAATAAACTCTAATAATAATGATAATAATAATAATAAACTCTAATAATAATAATGTTATAATAATAAACTCTAATAATAATAATAATAAACTATAATAATAACAATAACATCGCTTTTATTCATCTTCTACTCTCATAGTGTTTCATTACTCTTCAATAATATTACCGTCATCTTAATTTATTAATAAAATATATGTTATTTTTTAAATAATTCAGATTAATTGAGAGAGAGAGAACGACAGAGAGAGAGAAAGAGAGAGACTGACTGCGGGCGATGGTCCAGAAGCGCAGTGATGATGCGAGCGCAGCACTCAGCGATATCTCCTCCACAGCCACCCTTCTCCTGGGACAGAGGGAGATAATGGAGCTCGCACGCCCAGCGATGGAACTCCAGCCTGAAGAGGGAGAGAGCAATCGAGTGAGAGGGAGCGGGACGGGGGAAGGCCGATAGAGACGGAGGGCGCGGTACCTCTCAGCTTCAGTCAGGGCGTCTCGGCTTCGTCGAACCTGGAGTTCAGCATCAAGCCACTCGGAGAAAGAGAGCTGGAAGTGATGGAGAGAGTGTGAGAGTGAGGAGGTCAGCACGGAGGCCGCGTGTCGTACCTGATACTCTGGCCGTCTCCGCAGCGATCGGATCTGCACGTTCCTCCACAGAGCCTCAACCGAGTCCTTCAGGGCCCCCGCTAGGGTCCCATCACACATCTCTGAGGGAGAGACAGTCTGGAGATCATCGATGAGGAGCGTTCGCGTCTCTGGGACCAGTCTGCAGACCACAAACTCAGTCTGAGCAGAGAGAGAAAGAGAGGGGGCGGGAGTCAGGAGCGTGAGGAGCCTGTTTGTCATTTGTAGATCAGGAGGAGAATCGTCTGGTACCTTCTTGTAGAGCCTGTGAGGGATGAACTCCTGCAGCCTGAGCTCCGGCTCTGCAGAGAGCGTACGACAGAGCAGACACACACCCCCTACACACAGACAGACAGACACCATGAGTCCAGAACACCTCCTCCGACTTGGAGCCCAGGGAGGAGACCTTACCTAAGGCAGGTGAGCATCTGTGAGGCGGTGCTGCAGCCCAGAGCTTCACAAATGCTCTCAGACATGCACACGGCATCGCCGGAGAACGGCAGCAGCACCCGAGGAGTCGCCACAGACGCGCCGCAGCAGCGATGGAGTTCCACCAGGAGAGCACAGACACCAAGGAGATGAGGAGCACTCACAGACTCCCCCTGAAACAAAAACAACGTCACTCAGATTAAAGCTAGTCCCAGAGCTGCAGCAGAGTAATGGAGCCGCACCTGGTTCCGCAGCAGATCCCAGATCAGGTGAAGCAGAGCCGAGAGGAGCCAGCGGTGCGCCAGGAGAACCTTCAGCAGCACGCCGGCCCAGCAGCCCTGCCTGAACACACAGCTGTTAGCAGTCCCGTCTGAGTTACTGAAGAGGTCACGTCAGCGAGGGAGCACCTGCTGAGGGGGCGGATCCTGGAGGCCTGCAGCAGACACAGGCAGAAGCTCTGGAACACCAGCTTGGCCTCCTGAAACAGGGAGAAACCGGACTGGCTCAGTTTGAAATGCCATGAATCAAGATCTGGTTGGAGAAACCTCTAGAGCCTTGAAATACCTCAGAAAAGCCCCTAGATTTGGAAAAGGCCAGACGCGTCTGAGCACGAGCTTCCGCGGATTCCATAGGGAGCGGCAGATTTTGCTTTGGTGGAGGACTTCACACTAGTTTTTTTTTATCTCCTTGACTTTAAATGTTTGAAGATGCACCACCTTCTGCCGTGTGGATTCTTACCATGTGAAAATCAAACAAGCTTAGCTTTTAGCTTCTATCGGCCGCCTTCCTCCTCAAAAAAACACCAGCAGAACGCAACAGAGCCTTTCGACCAATCACAGCGAGCTTTTGTCATAATTATCATGGCGTCGCCGTCAGTGAACACCGTCTTCCGTTAGTGATCCAAACACAAAACGGCCGCGTTAAACGAGGAGCAGCTCAGAGCGCCTAGCGCCAGCGGAGCTGAGGAAAACCCCCACAACCTCCCAGAGACTCAAAACAACCGCGAATGCATGTTCATACAGCGCTGCGCGTCCGGTCCGGCGTGAGCAGAGAGATGACATCACTTCCTGCAGTCTCCTCGGTGTTCTCGATGCTCCTGAATGTCAATGAGATCCCGGAGAGCAGCTCGCACACTTCTGGAGCGACAAATGCAGCTGTTAGAACCTGGGCTTGTGACCGGAGCTGTGTGCACGTGTGTGTGTGTGTGTTCACCTCCATCAGCTGCTCCGTCAGCGACACTCCTCCTCAGAGCCTGGAGCTGCTCCTGAAGTACCCTCTGAAGATCTCCAACACTGGAGACACTAGCTCCTGCACAAACACATGGTCAGGTGGGCGGAGCTCTGGATTGACCCCACCCTCACTGCCCTGACTAAGGAAGGGGCGGGGCTTAGCTTCAGCTGTGATGCAATCCGTGTGATCAGATCCAATGCTAAACATCATGAGGAGCGAGGGGAGGGAAACCTGATCACCTTCTCTGTGTCCGAGCGTCTCTCCCTGATGGGACGCGCTGTACGAGGAGCAGAGTGCCGCCGGAATCTTATCCACCCTGAGGAAAAGCACAGCGTTACTCCTCAGAGCTGCCCTCCACTCTCTTGACTGGAGGAACCTGAGGATCAGTGCAAGTGCTGTACCTCCTCAAGGCTTGGATAAAGCTCTCTCTGGCGTCTGATTGCTCCGGGAGCTGCAGACACACACACACAGAGTGAGGAAGGAACGCACCACACACAGACTCTACGATTGCCTACTGACCGTACGGGGAGACAGCAGAGCTGGCAGGAAGCGAGACAGGAAATATGGCCTCCGGAAGATGCTGCACACACACACACACACACACGCACACACACACGCACACGCGTCACTCGCTGCTGATCGAGAGAGAGTGAGGGAGATTGGAGGGGGGGGTACCTGGCCTCTATGACGCTGGCTGGGATCTTCCTGCTGCTGGAGAACAGAGAGATGGCCCTCTCCACGTCCTGCTGAGCTGGACACTGAAACGGAAACATTGTGTTTGAGATGCTCAGGGACTAAATGTGAAAACGTGATGAAAACATCTCGACCCTTCGCCCCCGCGGAGATTCGCAACCCTTTGCTCCATTATAAAGCTCCTTGAACATCTGAACCTCCTGAGGCTCTCTATGAGAGGAGCTATCTGAGATCATCTTCTCCTCCATCTCGAGTTCTAATCTCAGATTTCAGGCTCACGTTCAGTGTGTGAGGGATGTTTGGGCTCCTCGTAAGAAGACGCACCTCAGTGGAGGAGGTGCCAGGCTCCAGCTGAAAGATCCCAGAGTCCTCAACAGACACCTGCAAAGATCAAGAACAGTCATGACATCATCACAATTCTCCCTGTGCTCTTCCAATCAGCATCTATGACACCTCTGATATGCAAATAAGCTGAAATTAAACCTTTCCTCTTCTTCTCCTTTTCGACCTCCAACTTTCCAGGTGTTCCTCCACCTGCTCTCTGCTCTCACTACAAATCACAATGTCATCTGCAAACATCATTGTCCACGGAGATTCCTGCCTGACCTCATCGTCAACCTCTCCATCACCATAAACAGTGATGAACGGACTCAAAGCTGATCCTTGATGTAGCCCCACCTCCACCTTGAACTCCTCTTTCTGACCTACAGCACATCTCACTGCTGTCATACTTCTCTCATACATATCCTGAACTACTGACATACTTCTCTGCCACTCCTGACAACCTCATACAGGACCATAGCTCCTCTCTCTATACCCCATCATACGCTTTTTCTAAATCCAAAGACGCAGTGCAGCTCCTTCTGACCATCTCTGTCCTTCTCCGTTAACAATCTCAGAGCAACAATTTGCATCGGTAGTGCTCTTCCTGGACATGAAGCCATACTGCTGCTCACAAATATCCACCTCCCTTCTTAGCATAGCTTCCACTACTCAAACCTTTACTTTATGTAAATGACCACCCAGAGGCTGATCGAGGATCAATAAATCAGGGACATCTGCTCACCTTGAGATCCTGGAGGCGAGTCTTAGCCAGAATGACGTACTCTTGCAGCAGAGACCGGAGCTTCGGTGACACCAGAGGAGGGTGCATCAGGTGGACCTGCGGAGAGCCAAGCGGAGCCTGGATCAGACCGAAGCAGAACTTCAATTGTTCTCATTCGTCCTGACGGGGTCTGCAGTGTTCCCTGCTGCATGTTAATAGTGGAGAGCATCAGACTCTTAACAAAAGGCCCCACCCCCACCCGCTCGCTTATCAGGACCCAGACTGATGTTTTTCTACTGACGTGGGTCTCCAAACTGAGAACAGACATCCAGGAATCATCTCTGAGAAGTTTCTCCTCCTCTCAAAAGCACCCAATACTTGCTTTTTGATCTTTCCAGAAGCAAGGCTAGCTTTCTGTTTGCAATCTCTTTGTGATCATTTTCAGACTGTTTTAAGGGTTTGTAATATTTTCTGATGGATTTTCTCTTTGAGATGGTTCTCTAGTGGATGCTGGGGCTACGACGGTTCCTCTGACCTTCAGATACTGCGGAGGCTCGAAAGGAACCAGGTCTGAGAGGAATTTGAGGAGAAACGCAGTGCACTTCTTGTTTTTGGTGTGCAAGCCGCTGGACCCACCAAATGAGAGCTGCAGGAGGAAAACATCATTAGAGGTTGTGACGTCCTCGCAGAGCGGAGCACGTGATCAGACAGACCTTGAACCAGTCGCTGTACGAAGGGAACAGCGGAGGACCCTCCAGAGACGCCTGACGAGCCAGGAGGAACAACATCACCATCTTCTCCTGATCGAAGCCCTCAAACGCTGAGCTCCGCAGGGAAGTGAGCAGATCTGAGCGCAGACACAGGATTCGTGAGGTCGGCGGCTCCCCTGGAGCGAGCGGAGCACAGTGAGAGCGAGAGAGCACCTGATAGACAGCTCTGTGTCTGAGGGTGGAAGATCAGCAGGTGGGACACGCAGGAGAGGATCAGACGCCAGTTCACCTCGTGCGTCTCCAGCACCTGCTGCAGCTGCTTCAGGACGCACTCGGCGCTCAGCAGCACACACACCTGAGAGAGAGAGAGAGAGATGCTCACACATGACATCAGCTCACAGCTGCATCTCTGAGGAGGCTTCAGGAGCTGCACCTTGCGGAGGAGCGCAGTGAGGGTCGGGGGCGTTTTAGCGAAGCTCCATTCACTCTGAGTCTCGATGGCATCCGACACTAGACACAGACCACAAGCACAGAGTGAGAGAGTGACCGCGTGGGTCGTGAAGAACAGCTTCAGAAACCTGGTTCCAGACGCTGGAACCTAATCAACATGAACCAGACCAGCGGGAGCTCAGAACCTTCAAATACAGAGCCTTTCTGCTGCAACACAAGAATGCGAGGCGTTTCCTGTGTCAGTGAAGCACTAGCCACGCAAAGATCGCCAAAACTTCAGCGTCCCTCCTCTTCACAACGGCAAGAACCCTGCTGGTTTTCAAGCTCAGCAACACCTCCGACAAACCTTTATAGACCGGGCAATCCGTGAGGAGGCGGGCCAGCGAGTGTGTGCAGAAGCGCCGCAGCGTGTTCTCAGAAACACTGGCTCCAAGCACGGCAGCGTCCAACACCTCCACCCTGAGCGAGAGAGAGAGCGAGAGAGAGATGGATCTTGATGTCGATCGCTCGACGCTCACAGACAGCCTCTGTTTACCAGACAGCAGCAGCCGGAGGCGGTGGCTCCGTGTGCCGATCGCTCAGAGACTCCAGCAGCCCTGCGCATCAGAAAGGCAAATGTGAGGCATCCGTTATCCGGCAGAACCGTCCCCAAAGCGCTTCCCAAACATGCCCCTGTCTCTAGTTCTATCTACACAGGGCTACGGGACCGGAAAGCAGCCTGTGACCCACAGAAGCTCTGAGGGGTAACAAGGTCTGGAAGAGCTGATCTCCGTTTCTACTGCTCTGATCTCCAGAGCATGGAACACCACCTGCATTACACGAATGATCCGGGTCTCACTCACAGCTCATCATGGAGTCCAGGATCCTCACACAGTTCAGAGAGAGGCTCTGAGACGAGGCCTCGAAAGCCGCTCGCACCACCGCACACCCCACACCTGAAGCACACACACACACACACACACACACACACACGGATCACTCTCCGTCTAGCAGAGGGAGCTCGGAACACAGTTAGCCATCGTTTAGCTCCCTCTCAGCGTCCTCCACTCTCGAGGCGCTCCACTGCTTGATTCTCACAGAGATCTTCATGGCAGGATCAAATGAGGGGAAGGTGATCTGCTGCAGACATACCGTGTAGAATCTGCCTCAGCAGCTGCTCCTCCTCCTCCTCCTCCTCTTCTTCTGCGGTGTTTATGATGCAAACGCACAGAGCCTGGAGACGATCGGTCAGCCAGGAGCTGACGGCAGCCTCTCTGCAAAACAAGCGTCACTCTTCAGATGCTCCAGAATCCTCTGGTCTCCTCACAGAGAGCGATCTGATGGTGTGTTTGTGTGCGTGCATCACCTGTCCAGGATGAGCTCCAGGCGGAGCACGGCGTGAGTGTGCAGCAGGTAGATCAGCTCCAGCGGCGGCGGCGGCTGAGGGAACACAACACAGAGCAAACGCTGCAGCTCATTTCAGTAATCAGAGGAAGGAAGAGCCCCTGTTCAAACCTGCTATCGCCCCCCGCAGGCCCGGCTGACTACACTTCGTACGGCACAAACTAAAATGGTTTACATCTTGCTGCAGTCCTGTGCGATCTACGTTCACTGCTTTATCTTTCTGTGTGAAATGTGTAGAAGAACTACTCTCATCCACGTCATTCGCATTAGAAGCAGCGCTAGAACATGAAACAAAGAGAATATTGTAGAGTCTCAAGTTTCAAATGTAAACGTTCCTCGTCTAGTTTTACCTTTTTAAGTCGTTGGTATTTTCACAGTGAATTAAAAAGATGATTAAATGTAAAAACTCAGCAGAACACGGGTTTTTCATGTCTCTCTCACCGAAGAGCTCCAGATCTCCTGCCAGAGGAGCTCAGTGCTGAACACTCCTGCAGCCATCCGCGCTCGAGCCGACTGCAGCAGAACACACACCTCAGCCTGCTCCACGCACACACACACACACACACACACACGCACACACGCACGCACACACACGCACGCACACACATACAGAGAGAGAGAGAGAGAGGTTGGGGGGAGAGTGTGAACATCAAACCCAACAGACCGCTGTGGCTCTCAACACTGTACCCGCTCTTGGGCGGTCAGAAGCCCTCGCTGCATGCTGGAGTTCCTGGTCAGATTCCCAATCTTCTGACACAGAGCTCGAGCCGAGAGCAGCGCGACCGGGACACTGGTCTGCAGCGACAGCTCCTCCTCTGAACAAACACACAGACACTGAGCAGAGAGCTGCCATCGCAAGCTAGAGACAGAAGCTGTGTGTTTCGAACCCAGAGCAACGGAGTGAAGGTGTGTGTGGAGCTCCAACACCTCAGTGTCATCGCCGGTAGCCTGCAGATCAGAAACACAAGAGACAAATGAACACAGGAGAGCATCTGAGAAAGAAAGCTCTCGAACTGCTCTCCCTGCTGCAGCGGATCGCTCTCCAAGCACCTCGGAAAACAACTGTGACCCGCACACGCTCAGAGATGTTCCTTCTCTGTATGGCGTTTATGGTGGATTTTTTTTTTATGAAGGTTAATAACCAGTAGAATGTGCTTCATTTCATTTCTACCTCATAGCCAAACATGAAATTTAATTTAAAGTTGCTTTCCTCTCAAAGACAATCAAAATTGTATAAAAAAAATATTATTTTCCTAAAATAGTCACGACTCAAGTTCATAGTGATCCCAGGTCAGACGCAGCTCCACCGCGTTGCTCTTTCAGGTCAGCTTCGCTGATCTCAGGTCAGTCTCACCGTGATCTCCCGCAAGAGCTCTGTCGTGTTCTGGTTCCTCATCAACATGTTCACGCATTGTTTCTGGAGCTGCTGTTCATCTTCCCTCGGTCTCTTCAAACACCGGCGAGCTACAGAAACCGGAAATCGTGTTTGGTTGCTATATTAATCCTAGATACTGCTAGAACAAATGTATTCTCACCGAGCAGAGCTTTGAAAGAGTTTGAGGACGGTCCGACGTCTGGAGTCACACTGAACATCCTGAGACAATTAAGAAATAATGAGATTAATGTCCGCATAAAACTTGCTCAATTGAACAAGTCGCTTACCTCAGCTGTCGGAAACTTTCGCGCCAAGAGAGTTCAGCGAGCTCAGTCGTCATGGACGAGCGAGAGATCTCATTGGTTCGTAGTGAACAAGAAGCAGCCAATCGACACGGTTCATTCATTTCGGGGTCCAAACTACTGATCCAGCTGGTGGCGCTGATGCACCATAAAGCAAACTGCCAAAAAAGAACAGAAGAAGAATAAGAGGCTAGACCGTCCCGTTTACTAAGGGTTAATGCAGCCTTCGGAGGATCCCCTCAAGCCGGAGCCTTGAAGGCTGGGTAGAAGGACCCTTCGGAGGCTTTTAGAACATGAATTGGATCACAGCTAATGTTTACCGAGAATGTTTAAAATAAAAATATGTTTTACAATTTCGCCTATCACTACCAGCATTTAAAGCTTGAATATACTGTGCTTTATTAAAAAATACTTGTTGCTTACAATGTCAAGTGTTTTTTGTGTTGATTCTAATGAAGAAAAAAAGCAAAGCATTGTGGGATGTCTGGGGCCATGAAGGATGGTCGGGTTGCATCCTCCGAATTCAGGGGAAAGTAGGACGCATTAAAAGTGTCCATTTTGAGAACTGTTGAATTTTGCCGAAATGGTCTTAAAAAGCGCACTCGTCTCGTGGGGATGCACAGCTTGCACACTTCTGGATTGGGACACAGCTAAGGTCTCTCGTCATGTTCACGCGAATCGCGATCCTTTTTTAAAATAAATGTGGTCTTTAAAACAGAAAATCTTTGTTTTTATTCGTATTGTACGCCACACATTTCTGCTCGCTTCTTTAATGTCGTTTCTTTGTTATTCCTTGATTATATTTGTGTTTATTTATATTTCTGTGAGTATATTTGTGAAACCACACTGGCCACAGTAATTGGTCTGTTCGTGTGTTTTATCTATGGTTCTGTTGCTATGGAATAATGCCTGAGAAGTTATTATTTACACAACCATGAAGTCAGAGGGATCTGTTTGAAGTGTAGTTCCCTTTCACCCAAAGGTCATCTCTCGTGTTAGACTTTAAACAAAACTCATATCTCACTCAGAACCCTCATAAATCAAAGTTAAGGGCTACTATCCTTTTGAAATTCAACGAGCTTTATCTACATGGTTAATTCTCCTGCTAAAGGTCAATGTAAGTATTAAGTTGCTTAATAAGGATAACAACGCTTTTCAGATATGTTCTTTTCTACCTGAAGGAATCTTTTGCTGTCATGGCACAACCTCCCATGAGTTGAGAGGTTAATTAAGTTAGTAAACTATCGTTGATTTATCAATATTTTTGTGAAATGTAAAAGTTTTAAAAGCTTTGCGGGTCTGACAGACATTTTCCCCACTCTGTGACATCAGTGGAAAAAGGTCATTTCTGTTTGATATTCATTTTTGTTTAAAAACAGAGCTGACTAAATAAATCTAAACTCATATCTTGCACTACATACTTTGCATATTATGAAAAGCAAATAATGTGAGAAACCATCCCATCATCATTTAAATTCCAGCTGGAAGAGCTAAAAGACACCAGATGTCGTGGTGCCTGGTAGACCTGCATCGAGTTACGATTACGTGCATAAATACTGATAACATGTTCACTTGTCCATGCGCAGTAGGTAAAATAGAAGCAGTGACATAAAAAACTAAGTGGAAGAGCAAAGATCAGAGAGCTCCAGCTCAGCTGACAGAACAAAGCAATCATGAAGATCAATGAACTATCTCTGAGACACGTTTCTGCTGCTGCGAACGGACAGATGGGCCCTTCTTTATCTGAGAATGAAGCTGATCAGACCAACCAGGACTCCTGCGGCATGGTCCCTGCTTGAATAGAGGCTTAGTCAGGGAGGAGATTCAGAACCCAAAGGTGCCTTTGTCAGGGCTCCAGTGCTCCTCTGTGGGGACAGGAGAACTTTGCAGAACAATCATCTCTGCAGTTTGACCATGTGAACATGAATTCTGTTGAACAGTTTTGAAAAAGGTTATGACCTTCTACAGCAAAAAGAGCAACACCCTCTTACTGAGGGAATGCTCAGCTCCAGGGATTCCTTAAGTTTCATTTTTAAGAAACAAGCAAAATCGAAAAATAACATTTCCATGTCGTCATGATGGCCACTGTTTGCAGAAACGAGTGACATCAAGAAATCTACTTAAGGCTGTAACATGGCTCCACTATCTTCGGCTAAATTATTTCCAGTGTTTCGGATCTTTGAGAGCTGGACACAAACACATGAAGTTTCATCTGCTGATAAAAATCAATTTAATCACAGTTTCATCATCTCGACACACACAGGATCAATACAACACGCTCATCTGTAAACAGTGCACGTACAAACAGCCCGATTAGAAAAATCACTTAGAAAAATATCTCCTTTGATCAACACTGGCATCGGGAGAGAGCGATGCTCTTAGGGTCAAGTCTGGATCTGAAGAGAGGCCATGGTAAGACTGGCCCCGCGAGCGAAGGCCTTTGGTTCAGGTTTCTGGCAGTGACGGCTGGATTTAAAGATGCTCAAAGCATCCTGCCATTCCCCACCCCCTTCCTGAAGATTCTATGAAGAATGCTGGGAACCAGCTGCGGCTCTCCTGATGCCTTTCACCGGTTAGAAGGTTCCAGTGCACGGGTGAAAAGCAGGAAGTCAGCTTCTGGTTTCCATCATTCTTCACAAGATCCGCTTTGTGTTCCTCGAGGAAGAAAGGGTTAATGACTGAACCCTGGTGCTCCATCGGTGACTCCTGCAGTCTCTGGTTCTAGAGCCCTCAGCAGTCACTGACACGGGTCTGAAAGCCACTAGAACCTTGACTCCAGGTGTCAACCGGTCTCCAGCGCTCAGGCAGAACGGTCTTGGAGAGGGTTTCAGAAGGCTTTGATAATCACAGCTGCTTGATCAGACCCAAGGTGGAGGCTAGAACCACTGCTACCCGTATCGAGATCATTCTGAGCGGCGTACATTCAGAAACACTGAGAGAAGAGATTACACTCGCGATCAACACTGATGCTCACAGCAAAACTCACACAAGAAGGCAATCTCCTATTCGAGATGAGCACAGCGTTCCTCTGAACTCTGGGTTCTGGTGATTCATCCGGGAATGACGTGGAAGTCTTTAGAGTCGTGAACAAATGAGTCAAAGATTAAAATAAATTTTAAAACAGCAGCTCTCGGGTACGTTGTGTTTCCTGCTGTTCTAGGTCAGACCACCAGTCAGCTGGGTGACTGGGCGCTGGAGGGTGGGCATAGGCGGGGGTGCGCAACGTATGCCAACACTAGCAGCAGCATCTCTGAAGTGCTGCTCAGGGCCACGATGAAGGGTGCTTGGGAGGCGAAGTCGGCCTGGGCTCTAGGGAAGGAGATCTGCAGGACAGCTAACGCTAGCAGGCTGTTCTGGACGCCCACCTCAATACCTAATGTTCGGCTCTGAGGTGATGCTAGCCCTACCACACGTGCTAGCGCTAAGCCCACTAGTAACCCAAAAACTGGCACTGAGGCACCCACTGCCGCCACGCTCACCCGCACCCCTGCGAGGATGGTAGAACCCATTTGAAAGGCCACCACCACCCCGCCAACCATAAGCGCTAAGCTAACAGGGCGAACCAGCGCTAGCAGAACAGTTGAAAGCGTGGGGAGGCGGAGCTTGACCAGCACCCCTAGAGAGACCGGGATGGCAATAAAGAGCAGCGTCCCAAGGATCTTGAGGAAGGGTATGTGGAGCGCGGAGTGAACTCCCAGGAGCCAGCCGTACAGTGCTGAGGAGATCGGCATCGCACCACACGCAGCTACCGTAGAGATCAGAGTCAGGCTGATGGCTAACGTCACATCTCCACCTAGTAGCAGACTGTAGAGGTATCCTCCACCGCCGCTGGGTGCAGAGCAGGTGATGATTAGCGCCAATGCTAAAGGTTTTGGGAGCGAGGCTAGGTGGGAGATGGTGAAGGCATAGAGAGGCATGATGAGGAACTGGCCGGTCATTCCCAACAGCAGTGGCAATGGCTTCTTGAGCAGAGCTAGCAGCACCTCCACCTCCACTTTGCACCCAAAGGCACATTTATTGACAAAGATGAGTGGCAGCAACACAAACAGCAGAGGGTTTTCAGTGAAGTGCACAAGTTCGCCAGCCTCGCCATCGTCCAGGGAAGCCACCTTGATGGAGTAATCGCTGCGCTCAGCAATCAGCACCGGCTCAGAGTCAGGCTCAGCATCCAGCAGCTGGAGTAGCAGTGGAGCGGTACCCGGCAGCCCGGAGCGGATGTTGATCACGTAGCCGCTGGCTCCGCTCCGGCTGATATTGAGGATGGAGATAACGTCGGGTTCCAGGGATTGAACTCGAAGGGTTCGTCTGAGGCTCTCGCGGCCCCTGCGTGCTGCGGTGCCCCCGGAGCTGCTGGAGATCACCACCACGCCCAGGGTGTTCTGAGGAAACTCAAACTCTCGTGAGGAGCCGTCACCAATCCACAGGTACTGGTTGTGATCCTGCAGCTTCTCATACTGGTCTGGCTGGTTGAGAAACTGGTTTTGGTCTATATGGTTCAGACTCTGGTTTGGAGGTTTTGTTTCTGCGCCTCGAGTGATCATCAGCAGGCAGCTCAGCAGCAGCAGTGATGGCGCTCTCCACATGACTCCACTGGTCTCCCTCCACCTGACACCCCGAGCTCTGCTGACACCCTCATCAACACACCGCTCTACTCCTCCTCCTCCTGCTGCTGCTGCTACACAGAACAGCGAATCTCACGTACAGATCACCACATGACTCCAATACTCCCAGTTTCCTCTGGCCCATGGGGAGAAGATGTTTCCCGTGACGATTACGGCCTCGCACCCGCTCGGTGTCTCGTCATGACGCTCGTGAATTCGCTCCGCTCGCTTTCCATGGGCGACTCCCTGCAGAAATGCGCGAGACTTGGAGCGAGCGGAAGTGGAGCCGCGATGGGTGGGACTTACCCCGAATCAGTATTTTAAATAAAGCACTTAAACCCCTAGCAGCGGGTTCAACACATGGCGTTTATTTTTTGATTTCCCAGATTAACATTGTCGTAAATATTGTTTTGGGTCGCGGCAGGAGAGGAGCAGGTAAAGTGTAACGGATCACTTTGTAACTGTTCCTTTACTCAGCGCTGCGGGGAATGGACCAATCACAGACGAGCGCGGTGACCGTTCATTAAGCGTTTATTTTGATGCGGATATCTCGTTATTAAACTCGTTATATGTCATGCTTTCTAAAGAGAAGTCAACTTCGTTTGATTGCTGAACATCAAAAATATATTATCAAAAAGATAGAGAAGGCGTAAGAATCTCTCTGTAGAAGAGCGCCCCCTATAAGGAACATTGTATAAATATTCATGAAACCTGAGAAGCTCGTTCCTTTCACAGAAAACGCTTTTGAAATCACGAGCGAGCTGACGAATCAGAAAAGTGTGACTCGTTTAATGTGAAAGTTAATTCCGGGATCAAAACCCGTTTTGTTTTTTTCTGTGTCACCAAACCTGTTTCTTTTCTCAGTCGAAGATAGAAGATCTTCTGAGGAATGTTCTCCAGCAACATGGTTATAAAACAAAGTCGCTGCACAACCACACCTGTACATTGACATTTAATTTCACTTTAGAATAATAAGTTAAGTTGGAAAGACTGAAAGAGAGAAGAGATTCATGTTAGAAACAAAGCTTCGGAAATCCTGGTCTAAATCAGTTTAACATGGTAAGCAATTGATCAATCTGAATAAACACTTCACATTAACCAGTCCTGGGTTCTGTAGAAATCAGGAAGTTCAGCAAACTGCAGGCCTCAGTTCTCCAGCATAGCCCTGTCTCCATCCAGATGATCCATTCAGGAGGCTTTGTTTGGAAGGTTCTTATAATTCCTTCTTTAGCAAAACTAGTAATGAAGATTCTACAGAATCAAAAGCTTCTCTTTTTGGCCGGTTCATCATAGATCCTCTGGATAGCACGGGTTTTCTTCTTTTGAATGAATTTGTGATTCTTGAAAGTTCTGCGTGTTACTCGTTCTGTAGCTTAATCTTGATCTTCTTACATCCACAGGCCTCAGGCTCTCTGGAGGAACCTGCTCATTCGATTCAGAGACAGTCATGGATCCTCTGGGGGTCTAAGTGCTAAAGCATCAATAGATTCTCTGAGTTCTTCTGGTTTCTTAAGTTTAGCGTCCAGAGAGAGCCAGTGCCTTGGCCAGACTTTGGGTTGAACGCAGAATTCTTAAGGGTTCTTCAGAGATTCAAGTTCCAGGACTCTCAAGTAAGTGCTACCCATCATGTCCTCTTGACCATGAAGTGTTCTGTAGGTTCTTCTTCTTGTTGTTCTGGTTCCTCGTTGATAGGTTGTTCTGTGCCATCCAGATGTAAGGGATCTGTCCTCTCAGAGTTGAGTGTAGTGTCCTCTAGGTTCTGGATAGTTTGAGGTGGTTCCTCATAGTCAGGAGGATCTCTGTCGGTGAGAGGATATGGAGGAGGTGGGAGATCAAACCACACAGGTCGACTGTAAAACAACAGAAGACAGCTCAGTCCATCTGTAGTTATCTGTAGTTCTCATCAGGTGGTTCTCTCTACCTCTGGGCCTATCTTAATTTTGTAAAGTTTCTCTCTTGCTCCAAGGTATAGACCGAAGTGCTGATCGTACCTCGTGTCCATCACGGCCTGAGTGTATGAAGGTAATCCGTCAGCTTCGGCTGGAGATCTGTGAGAACAGCTGATGACCTGGAGGCTGTGGAAAGTTCCAAGTGCTTCTGAGTGGGATGGAAACTGGGTAGAACCGACGTCCACTTGAGCCTGGTCCACCATGAGCAGCTGAGACAGAAGCAGCGGCCGCTGAGGTGATCCTCTGTAAATGCTGGAGCCCCGATACATGCCCCTCTTCCTCTGATGCTGAAGAACCAGAGCCAACAAGGCCACCACTAGGATGAAGACAAGACCACTGCCCAGAACAGCATAGGTGATGGTGGGGTACAGGCGCAGTTGGTGCTCCAGGAGCACAGAGCCCTGGCCTGGGGAATCTGTGGGAGGTATTGTGTGGATCATTAGCCGTTTTAAGGGAGTTCGAACAGCTCTGACACAGATCTGGTGTAATGCCAAGGGCTAAGATGTTCCAAAGACGACCAGTGTTGATCAGTCTGCCGCACAGGTTCATTTCAACATATTTCTGTGTGGTGGTGTCAGTACCTGTGGCGCTGATGCAGTTTTGCTCGTCGCTGTTGTCTCTGCAGTTGTTCTGACCGTTGCAGAGGAAGCTTCGATCCACACAGCGTCCATTGGTGCAGCGGAAACGTGAGGATGAGCACAGCACCGGGTGGCCAGCTGTCATATAGAACATGATTAGAAGAACACGGATGCAGCGACGATGCCAGGGTTAATGCTCATATTTCATCATCTACATCTCATTAGTTGTAGCATGCATCTGTGTTTTTTTTATTTTCCGCACCTTTTCATCATGCACAGGTGTGTTTGAAACAGCTTTAGTCTGCAACGGTGTGTATGCAACATTTGTATTATGCAGTGGTGTGTTTTCAGCATGCATCTGTGTGTTTGTTTGTCCTTGTTTCATGCTCTGCACAGATGCGGCACTGAGGAGTACTCTGGTTCTGAGGAGACTAACTGCAGTTCAGCTCGTCGCTGCCATCCGGACAGTCCCTGAAGCCGTTGCACTGGAATCGAGCGATGATGCAGTGGATGCCGCTGGCGCAGGAGAAGAATGTGGGCGCACACTTCGACCTCCCCCTCGCTGCACACAGAAAGGAAAATAAGGATATCAAGAAGCTTCCAGAAGGTGTTCAGAGAAGTACAAAGGGAGGTAACAAGGCATAGAAAGCAAAGCCCACAATGGTGCTCTCCCATTATTAGTAATAATCCCGGTCTTTCACTTGCATTGTTTTCAAGTCGCTTCTCGCGAGACGTAGTTTGTGGACACGGGCAAAGTTGTCTGTGGTTCTTCGCTGGTGTGAACGCTGTTGTCGCCGATCCGTCGTGCAGAGTGAAGTCAGCAGCAAATGAACCTGGCTTTAGCCGTCCTCCGTTCTTAAAATGTTTGGATTTGAAAACTCAACTATTTCACGTTTTTTTTAATCACAAACTTTATCTGCTTAGATATCGAGGACTTGTGCAGTGTGGTGATCACTGATCTCAGAACAGCAGTTTGATTCTCATGGGCTCAAAGAATCAGAGACTAATCAATAACATAAATGAACGAATGATGGGACTGGATCCCTAATGTTGTTCTCACCGCAGCTCTCCTCGTCGCTGTGATCAGAGCAGTCTGTGAATCCATCACACTGCAGCACGGCAGACACACACTGTCCATTGGAACACATGAAGCTCCCAGTGGCAGAACAGGGCAGAGACCAGTTCCTCACAGAGGGGACCTGGCCATCTGAGGAATACAGACCATAAAACTCTCGGTGAAACCTTTACATTCAATTCAGACTGGAAGCAACCATTGAACTCTGAATTCTGGACTAATCCGACACTATCTCCTGCACAGAGTCCTGTCTGTGTTTCTGAAGGAAAAACAAGCCAGATGATCCAGAAATCAAAACAAAACCAATTGTTACTAGCATTGTTCAAAGTCTCTTTAATTTCAACAGAACAAACCAACACGCTACAGTTATAAAGACAAGTACTGTATGTATGTGAGCTTCAGCTTAACCAGTTTCCCCAGTGCGAGGTTAAGCGGTGGGGAGAAAAAGTAGTTCTTACGAGAGAGGGCCGCGCGCATTGATACACACGCTTTTCTATCGCTTTATTCTACGAAGCAAAGTTATTGAAAAGTAACTTTTTATAGAACACACAAATAAAATCCACTCACTGTGAGATTATAGCAACGCGTTCTTCAACAAGGGAACAAAATAAACAAAATCATTTAACAATCTAGACTAGACGACTCACCGACCGATCCCGAACCGAGCAGAAAGAACCAGAGCCACATCCTTCCGCGGCGCACCCGAACCGGACCAGAACTGATCCGGATCGAGGGACGCATGAGCCACTGGCGGAGGTTTCCTCGAGCACTGTCCGAGCGAGAGGCTCTGGGAGAGGGACACGCCGCTGCAGGACTGAAGGGGGGGCTAGCCTGTGAGAATCGATTCGTCGAAGAGCCGATCGAAGCCGGGATATGGAATGTGATTCATTCAAGCGGAATCGATTCCGCAAACGATCAGTTGTCTAAATACAATATATGAAAACCATGTTTTAACAAACCATCTGAAACCTCAAAATTTTATGTAAAGCGAGATGCCTGATCGTCGATGCAGAGAAATTTGGCGATCCTCTGAAACTCCTTTAATGTTATTACTCAAGTTATGATTTCTTAATTACTTAATACTTGGTTTCTGATGGTTTTAAGGAAGATAAGTGTAAACAGATCGATTAACTGATTTAAGAGTTGGACGTGGAATCGACTCTTTCTGGTGTCGAACGAGTCGAAGAGGAGGGGGAAGATGAAGAGGGTAAAGCAAACCCCAAATATACTTGGAATATTCTCGTTCACTGACACAAATCTGATTCTGACTCTTCCCTCTACTTTATTGTGAAGCTTTATCGATAACTGATCGATCTCCAGCCTTTGAGAAACATTGATTCATTTTCCAATCGGGGTCTCCAGCGCACATTGGGCCAGGGGCGGAGGTGCACCCTGGACAGGTCGCCAGTCCATCGTAGCTCTGAGAAACACTTTAGTTCAATAATGTTCTGAAGAACCAAGAAACTACTGTTGTCTTTTCATGAGATGATGCGAGCAGCTCCTGGTTTCTTACTGGTTCCCTTCATTGATTAAATCTGAGCTCAAACCATAAAGACTAGAGCGAGTATCTCCTTTACTCTAGCTATATGTAGCACCAACTGTGGAATCAAGCACTAATATCTCAGATCTAAATCATTATTTATTTGATAACAGAAGGTAATCAGAACAAAAGAGTGCCAACCTAATAATTACACACAAACCAGAGTTCAAAAGATCACATCAAACCAGACGTAAAAAAACCCCAACACAAAATGAACAAGAGATTCAATCAATTGATCAGGATCAGAGCTGAGCTACATTGATTGCAAGGGAAATCAGATGCAGAGAAAAGCCCTCAGTGGTTCCGGTCACTGAATCCAGACGGATCTCAGAATGAAGCATGATTCGAGAAATTCGACAGAAGCATCACCTCAAAGAAAAAACCAAGCGAGCTCTTGGACGCTTCTCAGAAGTAAAGCACAGTGGATCAGCTTCAGGAGAATCACCCCGTGAAAACCAGAAAAGAGATTTAACCATCAGACATCCTTCACGATCTGAAGAGTTTGTGATGGTTTTTCAGCATTCATTTTGCTGCTGCTGCTGCATCTTCAAGGCGTGTGTCCGAATCGTGCATCTCCACTGTGGTCATCTGCAGAGGGAGCAGCAGGAGTCCTCTTTTCCTCCACGTCTCTAAGGAACACAAACTTGTGGTTAAAGCTCTGAGGGGTTAGCAGATTTAAAGGAACCTCGCGGTGTCTTTTGATCAACCTCAGAACACAACTGGAGATGTTTCCTCCTCCATTCGGAGATCTAGAACACATGAAACATCTTCAGTGGAGCCTGAGGTTGAAGCTCTCTTTCTCTCACCTCAGAATCAGGTCCGGCTCCTGTCAGAAACAAAGAGATTGGGAGTTACTGACCAGGAAACTGCAGGACACACTGCCACCACCTTCCTCCTCCTCCTCATCATCATCATCATCATCATCATCATCATCATTATGAGCACGAGACCTGCTGCAGCTGCTGCAGGGCGAGTGTGATCCTCTCCATCTCTTCCTGCAGCGAGAGTGTGTTTACGCTGATCTCGGTCATCTTCTCTGTTGCTTCGCTGGTGAAAATCGCCTCCTTCAGGTCCAGCAGGTGGAGAATCCTCCTCTCCTCCTGATAGACGAGAACCTTGAGAGAGTCGAACTGATCGTTCACGAAACTCTCCAGCTCCTCAGAACTCACCTGAGAGAGAGAGAGAGAGAGAGAGGATTCATCTCCTACATGCAGCAGACCCTGATCATCTCCTCTGTGGAGGCATCTCTTTCTAAATCAGAGGAGAGTATGGTGTTTGTCCCGGAGTCTGCGATGTTTATGATGCTGAACTCACGTCGGAGCTGCTCCACTTGGCCTTGATCCTCTCAGAGATCTGATGAGTGTGTTCCAGAAGATCCACCGCCTCCCTGCTCTGAGAGAAAGAGAGACTGTGGGTCCGGGGTCTGTTGTGAATCTCACTGCAGCGGTGCGTGTGGTACCCTCTGCCAGTGGTAGGCCTCTCTCAGGGTGATGATCTGGTGCTCGCGGTGCTCTCCCTGAAGAGCACACAGCACACAGATGATGCGCTCGTCCTGTCGGCAGTACAGTGACCCGTCCTGGCCGTGATGGACACACTTCAGACGCTCCACGCTCACTGACTGGCGCTCCGGACGCTCAGCGTGGCACTCCTCTGGGGCCGCTCGGCACTGCTCTTCCTCCTTGTGAGCCTGGAGAGGATGTTTCGGTAGATCCGGCTCCTCCTCAGACTGTGTGCAGTATGTTTCTCGCGGGAGGAACGGTGTGAGCGTGTGAGTGTGTCTCTGCAAGTGTGTGTGAGCGTGCTGCGAGCAGAAGGCCAAGCGGCAGCTGGCGCACACCCATGCAGCCGGAGCAGACTCGTCCGGCTCACACACATCACAGGAGCCCTCCAGCCCCGGCTGGTCCTCCTCCTGTGCAGCATGCTCCCCTCCATCAGATGCACTCGCACCTCCTCCTGCTTCAACTCTTCCTCCTGACGCCTCCATGAGAACCTGAGAGAAGAGTCCAAACGCAGCACTGTTAAAGATCTTTTAGGAATTTCGAGCTCAAACACCACGGTCCACTGTTATGTTGAAGGCATGCAGCGAATACGGTACATGAAATAAAACAAATACTTTGTTTAAAGGTAAAAGCGAGCGCGGGTTTCAGATTCCTCCAGATATCTTCATCAGTGTTGGGACAGAACTCTCGCTGAGGTTCAGACACGAACCCAGTAAATCGTCAGGTCCGCGGATCACTACACGGAAGCGGTTCCTCTCGAAGCAAACTCTCCGGCTCTTTCCTTAAATTCCCGGCGTCTCTCTCGGGGACGTCCACGGGATGCGACGCAGTTGTTTTTATTGTTTCGATAACTATATTTACATCCTGTTTTGCTACTTTTCATATTTACACACGACGATTCCCTGCCTGCAACACTTCCGTGTTTTGGCTGTACGCTGATGACTTCGTCACTTCCGGTTCCTCCTCGAACTAGAATGTGTAAACAAATGGAAACAGAAAACTGTCTTTGTATAGGAAACGTTACATAGAAATATTTGCATAGAAACATGTGTCGATCTGAATTTTTAACATATAAACCATTGAGTGGTTAAAAACTTGTTTTCCTCACATTCTTTCGAAATTATTTAAACTTATTTTAACTGCCAAAATACATTTAAACCAACTTACCAAGCTAGTTAGCATTATCAATTTTTATTGTTTCTTTGATAATATTTGGAGAAGTCGATTAAAGAAATGTCTTTAACATCTGCTCAAGCCAAACACATCACACCAAGCACGAGCTCAGGATGAAAGGAGGCGTGTTTGCTATAGTGATAAACAGGGAGCACGTCTGGGTGTTCTTATGAGTTGTGTTTTTCAAGGAGTGTTTCTCCAGAGCCCCAGGCCTTTCCCTGTCTGTGTTTTCCATTATCTCAGATGTTTACCAAACTTTCCCCTACAGAGCTCTGAAATAAAGCATCCAAACTCTGCAGCACCTCCACATCCCTCATTGAACCATGAATCCACTGAAGGACCATCTGAAGGCCTTCCCTCCCACCCCACCCCCAAGCATCTTATATTTTCTCCTCTCATCTCCAACAAGATCAGTAGTCCTCTACTCTCTCCTCTCTGCAACTCATAAAACATACTTTCCCGTCATCTCCTCCCCTCCCTATTTTATCTATTGTCTTCTACTCCACTCATCTACACCCTCCCCCCCGATCTTTGTTTCATTAACATTTATGTATTTAGCAGATGCTTTTATCCAAAGCGACTTACAGTTTCTCAACCTGTCAACCTCCCCTCACATTCTCCTTGAATCCTCTGCTCTCCTTGTGTGCTTTCCTCGTCTCCTCACCTTGGTGAGATGTTCCGACCACTGAACCACAGCTCTGTTTTGAGCAGCTCTCCTCCTCTCATCACGTCAGCAGCTCATCAGAGACTCAGATGCCGCAAATGTGTTTACATCGAGAGCAGCTGGTTTTGATGTTTCAACTGGGATCTGTGGCCATGCGGGGACATTGTTTGGTGCCTGTGAGGAAAACATCCTCTGCCCACACAGAATGAAGCCGGGTGAAGCACGAGCAGATCTGCTGAAGAGCAGAGACTCGCTGGACACTGAAACCCGAGACAGAGGGAGGGGAAAGAGACAGATGAAGAGAGAAACAAAGAGAAAAAAGTACAGTAGAGTGAGAAACAGAGAAAGTGTTTCCATTGCACGAGCAGTGTACCTCTAGTCTAGACCATATCTTGTTCTTTTAAAACAGTTAAAGAAAGATAAGGAGGTAGAGAGAGAGAGAGAGAGAGAAATAGAGAGGGAGGGAGCTAGAGAGACAGAGAGAGAGAAGAGGGAAGGAGAGAGAGAGAGGGGAGTTTAATGAAGCTCTGGTGGAAGCACAAAGTGAAGTCAGCTCCAGACAGCAGCATGAGCTCAGCCCGCTCTCAGACCTCAATCCTCATCCTCATCCTCATCTTCCAGAGCTCAGCCTGGCCGTACAGTGAGTCTTTCTCTCTCTCTCTCTCTCTCCCTCTCTCTCTCTCTCTCTTTCTCCTGCATGCTGGTGTCTGTTCTTCTCTATGTAAAGATGAAGAGCAGCAGCTGTATCTCCTAAAACAAGAACGAACGCATGTTTGTTTCCTCTGTGACTCTCTGAGCACATCAGGGGACACGGAGGAATGCTGGAAGCTTGCTGAGAAGGAAAACATTCTGTGAGGTTTTGATCAACAACAGTCTAAACTGATCATCGGAGAAGAGCCGAGAGCAGTAAATAAACACCAGCTCCGTCCATCGGAAATCACCCGGCACTCCTCCTGTTTGTGAGAGAGCTCCTCAAATGAGATCTTTGGGAGATGACCTGAGGGGAAATCCAATCAAACATGGAGATGCTAATTGATAAAAACAACTAGAGAAAATGAGCAGAAGCAGAAGAATGAGGGAATCAAGAAGGATTTTCAGGTTCTGAACCGTGAATAAAAACCTTCTCGAGGAAGTAGCTGGAGATGAGTTTCAGAGCTGAACGAGAGGCGCTGCTTTCTCTGCAATGTGAGAAACTCATCAGGACCTGAAAAATACCTTCCCCTGTGTGTTTCCATCTTGTTTCCTGTTCGGAAAATGATTCCACTCTGATTACCGTTCTCCACAAAGAAGATTTTCTGAAAACTGCTGGAAGTCCAGAGTGAGATTCCAACGTCCTTCAAGTCTCAAACTGGACGGTTTCAAACATCTCCGTCGTCCAGAGGCATGTCTGAGCCGAGTCAGGGCCAGGAGAATGTGAGGAGCTTGTGGTGGTGTTCGGCGTGGTGTAAACAAGCTCAGAGCAGAAACCCAGAGTCAGTGTTCCTCACAGTGCTCCCAGAATGGACCAACGGGTGCTTCCACATCAGATGAAAGGGGTTACAGTCCAAGATCTCTGATATTCAAGGAGGACCCAGATTCAGATCCTTGTTCCCTGTTGAAACCTTCAGATCCACCTCTTGAAGAAGAACCAGCTCTCAGACATAACGATCTGCTGGCACGAGCGCAGCTTGGATCAAGGCTGTGTGCTCTCACTCCCTCTGAGAGAGACATCTCACGAGAAAGCTCACAGCTCCTGAAAAGATGTGGGTTAGGGTTCACATTGAGGGTTCTTCTGTGTCCGGCGAGCCGTGGAAACCATGGCTCCATGTTATTCCTGAAGCAGCCAAGCAATCGCTCGTGGGGGGAAACACAGAGTGTCACTTTAAATCTCAATGTTCCTCGCTCTGAAACACGGTGTTCATCCAGCAGAGAACATTCAGATGCTCATGAGCTCAGCAGGTTCTCTCTCTCCTCAGCCTGTGCACCTTGCTCGACCGCTGCTCAGCTCATCCTGAGGGTGGTGACGCACGGGTGGATCCTTCTTTCTCTCATTGTTGAGTAAAGCCCTGAGTGTTTGGAAAGCTTTTAGGGGAGCTTTCCATTTTGATTAAGTGCTACAGGCTTTACAGAAGATTATTTATGAAAAGTTCCTCAAATGTTCTTCCTCTCACATGGTTCTCACAGCTGCTCTTTGTTTTGCTGCAGTCGTAAAAGGGGGGAATTTAATACTAAGATCAGACCCAGTATTGGTCTTCACTGAAAGGTTTCCACCAATCTTCTGGAAGTGTTCTTCTGAGTTCTTCAGCATTAATTTTAAAGCTGCAGGTTTCTCCAATTCTGAAAACAAACCAGATGTTTGTTTACATGACCAGGAGCCAGGCGTGGAGTCAGGAATCCTCCTCACATTCCACTTCCTGTCTCCTGCCATGCTTCAGTCAATGCTCTGGAGGACTAGATGACATGTGAAGGCATCTAAGGTGGATTGCACATCTAAAGCTGCGGAACAAACCCATGACTGAGCTGCGAATGTGATTTCCTCGAGTGAATGGAAAGACGGGCTGATCCCCAGGAGGAGGAACGGAGTTACACAACAAGCAGCTGCTGAGAACATTCAGCTCGTAAATCCACCGGACCACCTTACATCATCACCAAACACACTGCTGACATCAGCGTCCGGCCTGATCCCAGAGCTGGAACCCTGTATGAGCTTCACAGATCTCCAGAGCCTGGTTTATCCACGTCAGAGTAAACCTCTGCGACCGCGCCTTGGGATGCTGTGAAGATCCACTGCTGGTCTGGTCCACTTTCAGAAGATCTCAGTTAGTCACAAGACCATCTGAGCTAATTGAATATTCATTGTCGTGTGTGGAGATGTGTTTGGCATTCGGCCAGGTTCTTCTTCACCAAAGTGTCTGGAAACTGAAAAGATTATTAGCCGAGCTGGTTAAAGCGATCTTCTGGATGGATTCTGATCTCCTGCGTAGACGTTTGTTTCAGATCACTGGTCTCTGATGGGTTCGTGGTCATCTTGAACTGGCCCAGGGCTGAGGACCATCTCAGAAGGCGTCACCTCGTGAAACGGTGTGTTTGTGTCAGACCACAGGTCTCTGCGGAGCTCGTGTCCGGGCTCTGAGTGGAGCGTGCTGTGTCGCGGCTGCTGTGAGCGGGCCCTGATCCACTGCGTGTGTCCGGTCCATGGAGCTCCGGTGGGCTACACGCTCCCCTGCTGCCGGAACGCCGAGGGGGTGTGTGAGCCCTGCACCATACACTCGGGTGAGCTCACGACAGAATCCCAGCACGAGGAAAGGCTCGTTACCGATCTTCAAATGTCAGATGTTCCTCAGATAGATCAGTTCCTCGTGTGTTCCTCTGCAGAGCAGCGCAGATGTTCAGTTCAGATCTCACTGAGCTGAAGCTTGGGATTAATGCTGATGTGATGTCTCCAGGCTGCAGCGTGTTCCAGAACTGCAAGCGGTGTAACAACGGCTCCTGGGCCGCTCCGGATCAGTTCTTCCTGAGCGGAGCCTTCTGCAGCGAGTGCCGGCCGGGATGGAGCGGTGGAGACTGCATGGGTGAGCCCTTCCCCAGCTCCGCCACTAGCACCGATGCCAATCATGAGCCGAGGTGTGAGGCGGCAGGTGTGTTTGTGTGCAGCCTGCGGAGGGCTGATCGAGAAGAAGCAGGGGCACGTGGTGCTGGAGAGCTACCCCAACAACGCCCGCTGTGAGTGGCGCCTGAGAGCGAGCCCGCAGCGCACCATCGACCTGAGGTGAGCACCCCACATGCTTGGTTCACAGTTTCTTTAACACAGATGTAGCGTGAAGAGAATGAACCGAAGCTCAGAAACATGCTCCGACAAACTCATGCCAGGCTTCAGACTCCTAATGATAGCCCAGCATGTGCCGGGCGTCTCCAGGTTCACCTCGACAGCTGTTCCTGATGCGGCAAATCCACAAAGAAACACTCACTCGAGCACTTTACTCCAGAAAGATGCCGTCAGCACACGCTCCTTCACATTTCAGCTCCAGAGCCCTGCTGAGGAAGCTTCACGCTGCTTCTATCTTCAGGGTTGGACAGTACACCTGAAACTAAAACTTTAGTTCTTGGCAGCGGTTCCAAGCTCAGATCTAAAAATATTACAAACATTAGTTTAGGTCTGAAAGCCTCATGTCTCCAGCCCAGCGTAGCTCTGCAGGAGTCACATCATCCGGGGAATCACTCCCAACTCTGAAAGAGCCTTCGGAAAAACTCACGGCGCTGTTCCAGAGCCAGGAAACTTCCCCTCCTGCATCTCAAAGAAAACAACGGCGCTCTCTTCATTACTGCATGTGTTCATTATATCCAGAGTTTACGAGGGTTAATAAAACCAGAGGCCGATCCATTACATCTGCAATAAAACAACAGCAAAACCTTCCTTCATTAGCCAAACCCAAAACAGAGCTTCTACTGCTGCTTCAGACATCGTCCAAATGTAGCAAAAAGTGTTCCTGTTTCACCGTCTCAACCTACAGTTCTAGTTTAAGTTTCTTGAGTTTACCTGGGTTTGAAGAGTGACCCAGGTCATTCCCAGTGCTCCGCTTGCTGGCTTAGAGGAGGGGTGTTGGTATCCGGTTCAAATGCTCTCTTTCTCACTCCTTTGCTCAGGTTCATGATGCTCAGTCTGGAGTTTGATCACCAATGTCACTACGATTATATAGAGGTGAGGGACGGAGATGGATTGAACTCACCCCTGATTGGCCGATTCTGTGGAAATGACCGTCCTCCACCAATCAGAAGCTCTGGAGACTCCCTGCACATTTTATTCATCTCTGATGGATACAAGCACTTTGACGGCTTCTTCGCCATCTTCCAGGAGAGTGATGGTGAGAGTGCATACATTTACATCCGAGAACATCCGTCAAACTAGAACCCTGTGTGTCTTGACTCTTTTAACGATTACTTTGTTTTTTTTCTAAGTAAAGAAACTACTAAAATGTAATGTATACAAATTACAGGAATTAATTAATCAATTCCCTCATCATTTAACACCATGTTTAAGGGTCATTGTATCTTTTTAATATACTGTATTGTGAGAGGAGCAATCAGCAATCACCAGAGGATCAACAAAAATCAAAATCTAAACCATTGAGAGCAGATCTCTGACATGAGAAGGTCATTTTGGGTTTGTGTGGCTAAGATTAACAGAGGATTCTGGTTTGTTCCATCATTTCCCTCTAGCAGTTCTGCATCAGAATGACTCGCCCGAGTCTCTGCAGTTCACCGAATTCAGAGTCTGCTCAACTCGAGCCTGAAATGGTGCTATTACTTTTGTGGTCAGGTAGGAAACAAGCCATGCACAAGTGAAGAGTTTACCAAGTGAAAAAAAAAATATAATTATTTATGTGTGAAATTCATAAACTATTAAAGTGCTCTAATTTCATTCACTTCCGAGTTACAGCTCAAGCTTGGTGCGGTGCTACGGTGTCTGTGGTCCGTCAGGAAACATGCCACTTAGTTTCGTGAAAAATGGTAGTTAAACAAAAAACATAAATCAGTGAGTTGAGGTAAACTATTTCATACGACTATTTTACTCGAATATATCACTATACGATCGCTTTAAGATATTTATCCATTTGTATTCATCATTAAACTGGTGTGCTTTTAAAAATTCATCCAGTCCTAACCTTTGCCGCTAGAGGGCAGCGACTGCTCAAACCCGTAAAATTTCTAAGGCTCAACCAACTACCGGAGTGCTACTGTTTTTGTGATCCGACAAGAAACAAGGAACAAACAGCCACGTTGAAGTAAAAATCATTGATTTTACAATGGTTTAACACCACAATACTTTAACTAAATATTTGCTAATGCAGTAACACAATACTTTAAGAAAGTAATATGTTTGTAAAATTAAATAAGACACGAATGGTAATATATGTCGTGGTACATAAAATCACTAGTGAAAAAACAATCAATTGCTGTTCTGATCTGTGTTCATGCAGAATGCATGTCATCTCCATGTCAGCACGATGGTACATGTACCGTGGGCGTCTCTGGTGATTTCCATTGCTCCTGTCTGGCTGGTTACACTGGGAGGAGCTGTGAACATGGTATAACACTTCAGTAATGATATAACCGTTAGGTCTAAGAAGCTGGTGAAACACAAACGCGATGATGTTCAACATTTATGCTGATTCAGTGCTGGAGTGCCGACGGCCAGTGATTCCTACTCATGGATCCATTAGACATCTGGATGAGCTTGTTGGGGGCCGTGCTGTGTTCCAGTGTGATTTGGGGTTCTCTCTCAAAGGGTCCCAGGTTTCCACCTGTCTCCTGGATGGCTCCTGGAGCTCACCAGCTCCACGCTGTGGTAAACACTGAGATATTGATATCTACAGTAGTAGTTTCTCCATATCTGAATGATAAATGATGCAAGGATGTGTTCTTATGTGAAGTTCCTGATCAGAGCTGTGCGACTCCTCCGAAGCCGGATCATGGAGATCATTTCAAGGTCTATGGACCTGGTGGTGTTCTGATGGCAGTTCAGTATTACTGTCATGAGCCGTACCAAATAAAGGGAGATGCTCAGATATACTGTCTGCAAAACCACAGCTGGAGTGGAACCCCCCCCACCTGCATCAAAGGTATGAGCGATCCTGGAGGATAGTCATCCAAGAAGCAAAAACAGATGGAGGAGAGCACAATAGTCTTCGGGAAAACAAAATGGGAACTTCTCCAGTTGTGCTTGAATTAACTTTATTGTAATTTTAGATCTAGACATGATTCCTGAGGTAGAAGACAACAGGGTTCAACTCAAGCCTGGAGCATCAGAAGATGTGATCCAAACCAAGAACAAAACCTCGGTGAAGACAGAGAATGAGTCCAAAGCAGAGAAAGAAGAAAGATCAGAGAAGCCCACTTCAGGAAGAAACAAAGGTCTGGAGGCTGTCGATATCTCCATTAAGGAAAAACACAGAGCTGAATATAAGGAGATGGACAGTGTCCGGAACACCATTGACAAGAAAGAGACAGAGGACAGAGACTATGAAAAACCTTTCGATAAACAGAAAATCTTCATTTCCAAAGATGATCAGAGCAAGGACATGATAGACATCCTTTTAATCGATTGGATCCTCAAGAATCAGAGCGGTAGCAACGGTGATGAGAGAGCTCAGTACACAATATCCACCATCAGAGAGGGTGACAGGGATAACAAGCTCAATGAAATCAACGCTGGACACACGGAGAACACCACTGGGTTCCTCAACAGGAACGAGATAGAAGAGAACATCCAAAGGCTACCTCAGAAAGAACTCGAAGATTCACAGCCTGGAGGCAGCAAAGAAGTGACTGAGGACCGCTCAGTAGAGAGAGAGAGTCTAGATCGAGCCAGAGCGACAGTAAAACCAGAGAAAGAAGAGTTCAAGATGGATCTAGAGCAGGAAGACACAAAGGGGGAACTAGAAAAGATCCCAGAGTCTCCAGCAGTCTCTCAGAATGAAGGTGAGTCCCAGCGTTCAAGCTCTGCTTCAGATGAACGTTTCTGTTTAGAGAATGTGAAACCAAGAGTTAGCCCCGGAACTAATGGTAAAGAGGCAGATGTTGGTGGAGCTGAGGTACTCAGTGCTGGTTAGTCGCTGTCACTCAAACAATCACCATAAAGAGGTGGATTGGCACTAAACCAAAGATTTCATTGCTACCGAGAGGTAAATGAAGAAGTAGTGATCGGGGGCCAGAGATCAGTCTCTAGTGACCAGTTGAGCAATTACAGCTCTAGTCAGTCACTTCTGGGATACAGATTAGTTCTCCAGCAGCTAATATGAGTACCAGAGAACCTTAGACTGCAGACTGGGTTCCTTGCATCCTTTTCCAAGCTTTGTACTGTTTCGATGTGGAGTAGTGGACCAGGACAGCAGCACTGATGAGGTTTTATTGCTTGGGATGGCTGCTAATTGTGAAAAGAGTTCCATTACCCATCCCACTCCGCTGTCCCTCTCTACCATCACATCTTCACAGTCTGATCCAACAAGACTCAAATAAACCCCCTTAAAGGAATGATGAAAAGCAGAGTGTCTCTCCTGAGCTGTCAATCTCTTTCCTGTCTTTCTCTCAGTGGTGGATGTAGGTGCTTGTTCTCAACAACCAGTTCTGAATCATGGTTCCTTCAAGCTAGTCCCGGGTCTGGTTCCAGAAACATTGCTCTTCTCCTGTAACCCTTCATACATCCTACTGGGGAGTGACAGAAGATCCTGCATCAACTCCTCCTGGTCTGGAGAGCAGCCAGTGTGTGTCAGAGGTAAAATCATTCATCCTCAATTGGTGGCTTTGCTTTGGAAACCATTACACAGAAGATCCTTAGAGTGACACAATTTTGTGATGCAAACCAAGTTTTGGAGATTTTTCTGTTTCTTTTCCAGCCTGCCGAGAGCCTAAAGTCTCAGTGTTGGTGAAGCAGAGAGTTCTGCCTCCTCATGTCCCACTCAGGTAAAAGTGATGCTCCTCAATCACGATGTCCTTGTTCCTTTCATCTGTGCTGAGGATGAATCCTGACCATGGAGATGGTCTCCGTTGGTGCTCAGTGTAGCTACATCTGGCTTTCTAAGTTTTGCCTTCTCTGCGAAAATGCAAATGGCAAAAGGAACCCTTGCCAGAAGAACAGCGTTTCATCCACGCACCTCCTTGAACTAAAAGCTATGTACCAGAGATCTGCTTTCTAGTTTTAACCAGTGCAGACTTGGTTTGTTTCCATGATGACCCTGGGTTGTACCCTCGATCTTGCCCTTTGCTGACTGGTGTTTGCTTGGAGTCAGAAATGATAAATGGGAGGGTGCAGATCTCAAAGCAAATGAACCACGAGCTTGCACAAAAAGAGGCTCAACAGAAGAGATAAACAATTTTAGAAACTATGACGAATAGAGAAGAACAAATGACTCAACTGTTGACGATGGCAGGGAACAGTCCAGAATGGTATAAATACAGCCAACAGTGACAGAAACCTGACAAACCCCACTGATAGCAACCCATCCTCAACAGAACCATACGTTTCTTCTGCTAGACTCTGAATCGCCAAATCAGTCAGTCCCATTTCAGGACTGTCTTTCGATTATGCAATGTGTGTCCCCGACCCCATCCAAGCTGCTGCAAACTGCAGACTGTATGCTGTGGGCCCTGGAAGTCACCAGATCATCATCATTTGCCCTGTTTGTCTTGGGTCCAGACGTGGTCTACCGTGGTTTCTTTTTTGCATGTTTCAGGAAGACTCCGGTGCACAAGTTCTACTCTTCCTCAGTCTCTCAGATCTTCCTTAAAGATGCTCGGCCAACACAGAGCGCGCCGAGTCTCCCGACACTGCCAGAGGGATTCCACCATCTCTACACACACATAGAATATGAGTGTGCATCACCCTTCTACCAGCACTCTGGCAGCGGTCGGAGAACCTGCCTGAAGAGTGGCAAGTGGAGTGGACGCCATGTTTCCTGCTCACCAGGTGAACTTTGAGAGCTTAAACCTTACTTGCCGCTCTCAAGAATCCACTGTCTCCTCTTCATCTCTCCTTGTCTTTCTGCTCTCTCCACAGTTTGTGGGAAGCTGTCTTCCTTTGACTCTCGGAGGCTGGAGGAGACCCACTGGCCCTGGCTCGCCGCAGTCTACCAACTGTCTGGTACCAACGAGCTGAGCAAACTAAATCCCCTGGGTAAACTTGCCAATCTAGAACTGAATCTGGAGTCAGACTCGATCCCGGATCTACCTGTATGGCAACTGGTCTGCAGTGGAGCTTTGGTGAACCAGCGCACTGTGGTCCTGGCTGCACATTGTGTCTCAGAATTAGGAAAAACTCACCCTCTGGACGCAAAACAAATCAAAGTAATCCTGGGCAGAGAGGGGAAAGCATTGCAGAGACTCAGGGTGAGCATTTCCCCACCTTCTCTAACCTTCTCTAAGGTAAACACCAGCATTGGATTTCAGATGATATTTCCCTAAAAAAAAAAAAAAAATAGAACTAAACGGCTCGTTTGAAGAAGCATATGATAAATAAAAGTGGTTTCATTTGCCTGTGTGCCTGAAATCTCCTTGTTCCCGGCAGGTTTCGTCCATCTTTCTCCATCCTCTCTTTGATCCACTGGTTCTGGATTCTGATGTAGCTGTTCTTCAGCTCTTGGATAAAGCTCGAATCGGGGAGTCTGTTTCACCCATCTGCCTCCCGGGTGCACAGTTCTCTCCAGAGGAGGGAATCGTAACAGGATTCCCCCTCAACCCCGAACATTCGTACTCCTCCGGCCAGGTTAGACCTCAAGCCGGTCACGTGACCATCGGTGACCTCATAGCCTGTGAGCACCAGTTTGAAAACTTTGGTTTCCCCATCACTGTGTCTGAACACATGCTGTGTGGACACCAGAACAAGCAATCTAAGATCTGTCCTGCGGACACAGGAGGGGTCCTCATGTCACAGGAGCCCCAGCTTAAGCACACAACAGTTGGGTGGAAGCTCGCAGGATTGGTCAGTTTTGGGCACGAGTCTTCGAACTGCAGACCGGAGCTCTACACGGTGTACACTCACATCACTCACTTTGTTGGGTTCATAGAGGCCCACATGACATGAGTGCCGGGACTGTGCGCTCTGAGAACAGTAGAGGATGGAGACCCACCCACACGTCCCAAAAGAGCTTCTGCAGTAGTTCTGTTCATCATTTTCTGTCCTCTATTGACCCACACAACTCAACGTTTGAAAAGAAAACACGCTGCCTTTAAACCAACTTTGATGACACCTAGTTAAGACCCTGTTTCAATGAAATGATGTGCATTGTAGAAAATAAAAAAAGGAGCCAACATTGTTCCTGCAACCTTCATGAACCTTCACTGACCACACAGAGGAAGATCTGGGCTTGGCTGAAGCTACTCATGGGCGCGGGTTGAAACGGGGTCGGAACTAAAGCCTATAGGACAGCAGCTCTCCAGATCTACTCTTGATACAGACCAAGGGCCCGTACCGCCAGATGTTCATTCCTTAAAACATAAGTGAGACTTTTTTTTTTATACCAAGCATTTTCATTGAATTTTCAGTTTAATACAAACAAGACAAAGACATAACAAAGACATCAACCCCAAACATAAGTGAGACTTGAGAAGGTTTTGCATCTTAGAAGTGACAGTGTGCAGACTTGTACTCCACAGCATGCACTTGGAGCCGCTTGTTTGGGACTAAAGGATGGCAACTGCTCGTTCTGAAGTCTATCGATGATCCATTTGCTGGATCTGTGACGGATTGCCTTGAGATGAATCAGAATCCTTGATTTTCAGAGTTAAACGTGTAAGACTGCGCTCCTCTTACCTGGAAGAGCTTTGAGGGTAAAGGCATCATCTCCACGGATATCTGCTCTTACGCAGTCCAAAACAAATCCCTCTCTCCCCATCAGATAGCTCTTAGAGCGCTGGATCAGTTTGGTTGTTGACACTCAGCACATTAAATATTCACTTCAGCAGTGACTAGTGATTATTACAGTGCAGAGCAAGTAGAAGTTAACGGATCAACACAAGCAGAAGTGAAGGTTTGGATGCTCTGTCGATAACCGACAACAGCTACAGCGGTCACTCACAGAGATAGCTTTGAAGGACACAGCTGTAACCAGTAGTAAGGTAAACTATATAAGACCAGACCAGTGTCTCTCACTCTGTAGTGGAGCCAGGTTTCGCATGTGCTGAGGCTCTTCTAATACACTCTCTGACATTTGCAGAAAGATACGATTCTCTCTTTACATTTTCTGTGTCCAGTAAGGTGTATAAACTCATATGTAATGAGTGTATAAAACTGTATAAAGATCAGCTGAAGTTGTCTTCACTTCCTCTGAACACCAGCCTCTTCTGCATTTTTTCCTGCCATGGTACAATTCACTTCCTTTGCACAATTGCTGTACGGTGCGTGTGTGCTCGGAGGGTATTACCTGCTGCTTGTGGATTCAATGCATCTGTAAGCAGCCGGAGAATGTGATCGTTCGTGAATGAGAGCGCCACATTGAGAGAGAAACGGGAACACTGTTCAGTGTGGAGCCGGAGGTTTGGACGGTGAAACTGAAACACTGTTCAGTGTAGAGCTGGAGGTTTGGACGGTGAAACTGAAACACTGTTCAGTGTGGAGCTGGAGAAACACTGTTTGGTGTAGAGCGGGAAGTCTGGACGGTGAAACTGAAACACTCTTTGGTGTAGAGCTGGAAGTTTGGACGGTGAAACTGAAACACTGTTTGGTGTAGAGCTGGAGGTTTGGACGGTGAAACTGAAACACTGTTCAGTGTAGAGCCGGAGGTTTGGACGGTGAAACTGAAACACTGTTCGGTGTAGAGCTGGAGGTTTGGACGGAGAAACTGAAACACTGTTCAGTGTAGAGCTGGAGGTTTGGACGGTGAAACTGAAACACTGTTCAGTGTAGAGCTGGAGGGTTGGACGGTGAAACTGAAACACTGTTCAGTGTAGAGCCGGAGGTTTGGACGGTGAAACTGAAACACTGTTCAGTGTAGAGCCGGAGGTTTGGACGGTGAAACTGAAACACTGTTCGGTGTAGAGCTGGAGGGTGGTGGTTCTCATCTATAGGAGCATATGCTTGTGAGCGCGTGTGCGTGTATTTGCAGCGTGAACGCGCGCTTAAGATCGGAGCAGGAATGAATGAACGAGGAGGGGCATCTCTCTCTCTCTTTCTCTCTCCCTCTCCCTGTTTTTCGCTCTCCCCCTCGCTGAGTCTCTAGCCTTTCCTCCAGTCCTCCTCGGTCTTCCTCCGGTCTCCATCACTCCTCCATCTCTCGGTCCGTGGACGCGCGTGTGTATGAGAGCCGAACAGAGGATATACGGAGCAGATCAACACGCGCGCCCCTGACGCGTTGTCTCCGGTCCGAGCGAGCGCGTGAGAGAGTGAAGAGGAGAACACACGCGCACACACTCACAGCACAGGTGCAGACCCAGCGAGCGCGCACACGGTCATCCCGACAGGTGAGTGTCGAGCGCGCGGCAGTCAGGGATGCGCGCGTGAATGAAAGCCGCGAAAGCGTCTCGAACGGTGTTCTCTGAGTGTTCTCACCCACCGGGAATCTGCGTGCCGTGGGTTGTTTAAAAATTCCAAGTAATATTGAATATGAGAGTTATAGACACATCAAACTGATGCATCGAACCCTTGCAGCAGGGACCCGAGAGTCGGTGAGTCCAGGGGAAAATGGGTCTCTAATTGTTGGGTTTATTCATCAACCGAGCTTTGTTTCTGAGAGAGAGAGGGAGAGAGAGAGAGAGGGGGGAATGCTGGACTAATGTCTGTTTGTTCGAGTCTTCATGCAGATAATCCATTATGTTCATTCTGCTGGACTTCAAAAGGCTCCTCGCGGAGAGAAAGAGGGAGAGAGAGAGGGATGTAGAGAGGGAGGGAGAGAGAGAGAGAGAGAGAGAGAGAGAGAGAGAGATGGAGAGCATTGTGCAGAGAGCCAATGTTTGTGAATAGCTCGCTCTCATGAGTGTGTGCAGCAATGCAGGAGATCCTCGATGCTCTCCAGCGCTGCCTCATTAATGCTCTCTTGAGCTCAGTGCTGTTCGAGGAGAACCCGCTGCTGTCAGAAGAGCTCCGTGCTTCTTCTGAGGGAATCAAGGTGGTTTTGATGCTTTACTCGTGCAGCACCGAGAGCATCTTCACCGGAAATATGCTGCTGCTCTCGTCACGGCACCTGCTGCAGGTAATAATACATGTGCATCATGCCCACCCCCCTCCAGTACCCCAGATCTTTAAGCGTGAGCTGGAGTTGGAGGTGAATGGTGAGTGGATGTCTCCCAGTCTGAACTGGAGCCGCTTTAGTGAAAGTTCGTTTTCCTGAAGCACTCGATAATCTCCTGCAATCCAGCGCCACGCCCCCCAAATTTACCGTTCTGTGAACATCAATGAATTAAAACATGATCAGTGTATGTCTCACCGGCAAACCGCGTCACGGTAATGTCTGTAATACAACCTCGCCGGTTGCACCCCGGCCATACGCCCAAAGACCACACCGATCAGCGTGGGAGAAAAGGATGGTGGTGGTGCAGGTTATGGGGCACCGACGGGTTACAGAAGATCACTGACGGGTGGGGTTATCATCTGCGCTCAAACAAGTTCAATCTCAGTTCCTTCCTCCTGCGCAGTCTTCTTCGGCTGCGCTCCGCTGAGCTGCAGCTACTCTCTAGCGCCAGAGTCATTGAGGTAAAAAGGGGTACAGCAGGCACTTACATCAGGACACAACAGGTTTTTATGCGCTCATATTATTTTATAATGTCTCTCTCTTTTAAATGCATTATTTTGGATTTCAAATAACGCTGTTCCCCAAACCAATCAACAGTGAAATGATTTTGTGTTGAATTTAGTTTCTTTTTGGGTGTTTCCCACATTTGTCCAGCTGTTTTATAAAGTGATCTTGCGTATGAACATCTGACACTCAACCACAACTCTGCCCCAGTGTTATTTCAACTCTCCTGTTTCAGAGGGAGCTGCTGAGGCAGGAATCAGAGGAGGTTTAGTCACGTGATGAAACCCTACATGATCTCTGATAGAGTGGCCGCAGGCTTTCGGGACCCGAGGCGTTAGGATTGCCGGGCATGACGGTGGAGATCCGTGCTCTTGTTTGTGTGAGAGCGAGCTGTGTGTTCATGCCTCTGCAGATGACTGTGAGCTGCAGAAGTTATGCATGTTCATCTAATTGCATGTGTGTGTTTGTGTGCTCCTCCCCCACCAGTGTGCGTGCGTGCGTGTGTGTGTGTGTGTGTGTGTGTGTGTGTGTGTTATATGCGAGGGGTCAGAGGTCAGCCTGAGGCAGGTGTGAGGGGGTGTAATGAGGGCGGAGGGGGTTGCGTTTCAGCCAGAATCAGTGCTGGAGACCTGGAGCGAGTGTGTCTGTTAGAACTCATGGATGGATGACTTCGCTCGCTCAGGTGTGTGCGAGTGAGAGAATGTTCTCACGCTGCCCTAGTGAGGAGGAAAAAATGAGGCTAATTAAATAGAAGGCAGATGAATGAAGAGAGAGAGAGGGGGGTGCTGGGGGGGCTCCAGGAGAACTGAGGAAGAGGAGCTGGAACTTTTCTGTCGAGGGTTTCTCCCGGAAGCTGTGTGTTCGACAGCGGTCCTCGAGCCTCTGCCCAGCGCCAGGCTCCACAGCAGCAGCCTGCAGACACCCGAGTTCTGACCCCAAGCTCCTCTTCCCCATCACTTCTGGTCAGAAGAGTCTCTTGAGGAACACCTTGAAAACAACGAGCTCTCTGGAATCAAAGAGAACCTGCCCCACATCACCGTGGGCACACATCAGTTCCCGATACCGTAAAATGTTCTTTCCTCACGAAACATACCCAGCACTGTCCAAGAATGGACAGATGATCCGTGCTTCAGACGGCGGCAGAAGATATGAGCACTGGAACCAGTGGGAGAGTCTGAAGCCACAGTGAAGCAGAGGTCCACCAGGAGGTGCTACCCCTCTGAAGTCGACAAGGAAGTCAACGGGCCCAACATCGATCACAACCCCCGGGTACAGTTCACACTACAAGATTCAGCCACTGAGCCTCACTCTTGCCTCGAGCGTCTGACTGGATCCAGCTGCAGCACCGTTTCTCCTGCTGCCATACGCCTAATAACGGCGAAGAGGAACGAAGGCATGGCTCTGCTCGAGAACGGGAGCATGGCTGATCTGGAGGCTTATGGGAACTAATGAAACACTGCAGGATCTGTTTGTGCCCCCGAGTGTGTGTGTGTCAATGTGTGTTTCCATGGAGACAGCTCCACTCTGCCAAACTGCTGTCCAGAGCTTCAGCGCACGGTTCTTCTTCTTCTTCTTCTTCTTCGTCATTCTCAAGCTCTTTTCTTCTTCGTCACAAAGGCGCTCGTCCTCTTTTACACTTTAATAAATGTATAACTCACTCTACACACTTCAAGATGTCACACGTGTAGAAAAAGTCTGGGATCTCCAGAGTGGTCAGATCCTCCAGTTCTTGTGAGAAAGAGAGGTTACAGTCAGCAGCTGTTCCAGTTTCACCGTCCAAACCCTGGATTTCCTTGTCCCACAGACACGTTTAGATTCAGAACTTCATTGTGTTCCACTCGTTCTCCTCCACGAAGCCTCTTCTCTTTGAGTCCCTCGCTCTCGTTAATCTGCTCTTTGCCGTGTGAATGAGTGTGTGGGATCTTTTACGGGCCGGAGCAGACGGGCATGAGAATCTGAGCCCTTAACACAATGCCAGCCTTCAGAGGGGCACCGGTGGCATCTCCAGTGCTTCCGGGGGCCCTGTGCGTGTGTTTACCTCCGGCCCCTCCGGGCTCTGGCTGTTTGTCAGGCTCAGGCTTTGAGCGAGCGACGGAGCACAATCGAAGCGAGGGCTCTTCATTATCCTGGTATTTTCCCAGCTCGGGGGCCGGTGTGTGCCAGTGTGTGAGGGTGTGTGTGTGAAGAGGGGACGTGGGGCCCTAATCGGGGCCATTATTCCTGCGCTCCTGGAGCCTGAGAGCAGGAGGAACACAAGTGAAGAGAACAGAGCGCTCTTTGTGGAGAGCTTGGCTTCAGCTTCAGCTTCATTAACATCCAGCTCTCGCTCCATCCATCCCTTTACTGATCTGTCTATCCTTCCATCTGTCTGTCTCTCATTACATCATTCCGTCAGGGTCTCACTTCAGCACCCAGAACAGGGAAATGGTGAGAAACATCTGACATACACTGACCAGCTCCAGTTCTTCTGGAGGGATGCCCAGTCCTCGACTCTGATTGGCTGACTAACGAACACTTCATTCTGATTGGCCGAGGATCATTCAGGTCCAAGACTGTGACCCCATCTCCAGGCCAGATTTGTCCGCTGGCCTCGGTCCATCACGATCTTTCAACAGACCCCATGGCCTCTGATTGGCTTCCTCTCCACCAATCAGCTGCTGTGTGTGGTCCGGTCCTGCGGGTGTTTGGGTTGGTTCTGACTCCTCCAGGCCGGATCCACTCACTACATCTACAGCAGTTCCGCTCTCCGATGAGAAAAGAGCTTCCAGTTCTGGGAGGAAATGTTGTGGTTGTAGATCAGCTTCGGAGGAACTTGAGGTTCAGTGACTGTAAAACAGGATTGAGCCCCGCAGCAGAAACATGGACCTTCAGCAGGAGCGTGTGTGACTAGGTTCTGAAAGGGGAGGGCTGTTGAGCAGGAGCTCTGCTGCTTTAATGAGTTAAGAAAGCACAGCTCTGGAGTGGCTCTCCAGGGAGGATTCACACCAGGAGAGGAGAGGAGATGACTGGTGCACCAATCTCCTCTGATAGATTACGCATTCTTTTATTTGCAAGACGTAAGCGTAACATGGAGCAAGTGTAATCATGGAGGAGGAGGAGGACAAGGGAACACGGGAGGTGTTCTGAACACAGTCTAGAGGTGACAGAAGCGCTCAGAAGCGAAGGACGGGTAATATTGAGAACTGACGATCCACTGCAATGGAACGCAGCGTTTCTGCTCCACAAAAACAGAACTTGAGTTGAAGCTGCACAATGACCATTTTTGGAAATGACAGGGGTGTGAGAGCAGACTAGCTCCGCCCAGTTTCACAGCGTGCCACACGCTAAACATACAGAGTATTTTCATCGGATAAAAGTCTCACGAATATTAATGAGACAGCGATGCAGGGACACGGCAGACCCTGGACTCATCTTCAGCAGCAGCTCTCACGGTGAAGCCCTCTCCTGTTTCTCCTGCATCTCCTCCTCTCCAAGATTCCTGCAGATTCAAACTATTCCAGAGCTGAGTTCACAGCTTCCACCTCTCCGCTTGAACTCCCTCCCTCGTGAGGGATTCCCATGTGATCCTTTAGCACCTGATGAGAGGAGGAGAAATAAAGCATTGCCTCGAGAGCATTTACGGCTCGAGCACGTTGTGTGAAGGCTTTAGCGTCGTAAATCTTTCTTTTCAAGGGTCTTTACCTCCTCTAATCCCTCATTCATTGAGAAGACGAGTGTATTAGGCTGAATGAAAGCAGTGGTGGATCTGTTCCCTGGATGCAGGGAGAAAGGAGCGAGTGTTTGTGAGAGAGAGAGAGAGAGAGAGAGAGAAATGTTTTTCTGCTTCACTGAAGGACCATCTTTCTTCCGTCCGTAGCTTTCTTTCACACCATCTCTGGCTTCTGAACATCGAGACACTCTCCACAGATTCACCATCTTCTCTTGCTTCTGTCGATAGATTTTCACTGTGGGGGTTTTATCTGCTGGAGGTAATGAGCTCCTCTGAGGGTTTGACGATCAGATCTTTTGTCTCTCCTCTCTTCTCCTCTCTTCTCCTCTCTTCAGTATTGAATGATATTTGTGAAAGCAGTGGTTCTTTTGTGATGCTCATAAGCAGCACTGTCTGCATCTCGTCGGAATCTGTATCTTCACGGTTCTTTAGCTCGGTGCAGTGATGGAGCTGTGGTCTTTCTGAAGCATGATCCTCATCATGAGATGAACCGATGGAATCAGTGATTTTGGCTGAAGAACGTCCTCTATCCTCTGGGTCAGAAGCTCTCCCAGGGTGCATCAAGGTTTGCTTGAGCTAATGCTGGTAATAGATTCCTCCTCACTCCACAAGTGCAACAACATCAGAATATTTACATCAAAGGCTTGGAAGGATGTAGCATTCTGTGGCCATTTTACCTGAGTAGCAAGAAGAACTTCTGCTCTGCTCTCTGATTGGCCACGTTTCGTATATTCATGTAGCCCCCCCCCTCTCTCTCTCTCTCCTGGTGAGAGTGAATCAAAGATGAAGAGGATGAATACGAGAGAACAACAGCTTGGTGATCTCCAGGGTTTGGTCTTTTGTCTCCAGTTCACTGTGATGTAGATGTTTTACCAGAAGAAATGTTCATAATGCTGCTGTTACGAGACCAAACCCATGTCTTGCAGTCAATGTGATTCTGGAGAAACGATCCTCTCCCTGGTGCTTGCGAGGAGCTCAGACAGGAAGCAGGGCTCCTCTAAATCCTCTGAGGTTGGACTGCATCCGGTTGTGTTTATAACGAGGCGTGGTGGATTGTAAATTGAACTCTAATTAAAAAGAAGAGCTTTAATCAAGTCGATATCCTCTTTCATAACCGAGCTGAAGCCTGGGGTGGGGGAGGAACGGCAGTGCGTTTCCAATCTCATTTCGGCCCCGGCGTCCCCCGAGGGCCCCATAACCCCAGCAAACACCCGGCTCCTGTCAGGCTGATGCATGGAGCCGCTGGATTCATTAACACCGCGACATGAGGAACGGTGCCGAGCTTAAGCTGCGAGCTGTGTTTTATTTATGAGCTGAGATCATTACAGCAGGTGCTCGACCGCGTTCCGAAGCAGAACCAGAGGCAGCGCAGACGAGCTGCTGGGTTCATTCTTCTGTTACATTACCAGCAGAGCTCCAGAGCTGGCTGTGAGGAGGGTCCCTGGCCATGGATGCTGCTCTGATGCTAGAGGCTTGGGTCGGGAGGAACAACAAGCCGCAGACACTTTGTCACTGAACCCGATCTCTCTGTTGACTTTCCCCCTGCAGATGAGCATCTCCCAGTTCAACCCCAGTTCAACCCCAGTTCCAGGCAGCCTTGCTGGGGTTCTGGGTGCAGCTGCAGGGTTTCTAGTGTCCAGCACCAGCATTGCAGCTGGATCAGAGCGCAGCGGCTCCTCTTCACATTTGGTTTCTGCGTCTTTCCTCTGCGCCTGTTTCACCAGAACTTCCGGACGTGCCGCTGTAAACACATTCGGCCCCTGAGGGCCCGCTGCAGATGAACCAGAGCCTTCTGTAGCTTCGGGCTGAGCGAGCACATCATGAGAGCTCCAGCCACAATCCTTCCCACAATCCACTAATCAGCGGCTCATTACACACACCTCGCTCACAATGGGAGCGGCCATGCACACGGATGAGCAGCGGAGCGAGGAGCGAGGCCACACGTGATGGAGATCTGATGAGAGAAGCTGCACAGATGCGGCGGCCAGCTCTGGAGCCACACCTGAGTCTCCCGCGCTCTCCGATGCAGAGGTGCCAGCGAGGCTCTGCAGGCAGAGATCCGAGGGACGAGGATCTGTCCTCCAGACTCCAAACGCCACGTGAAAGAGCTTTCGGAAACACTTTTCATTCTGAATGTGCTGCGGCTAAAACACCTCACACGCTTCTGTGACCAGCACCAGGTTCTTACTGAGCTTTCAAACATCTTCTTACAAACATACTGACCCTAAAACAGTGGCAGCTCTGCCGGCTTTCATGGAGTTTCATTCTGTGACGGTTGAGCTCTGGATCATCCGGATGCACAGATGTTTCCTCGAAGCACTGGGCTGTTGCTCGGGTGGTTTGTGGGGTAAGCATCGGGCTGTTGATGTTCTGGTGGTTCTCCTCGATCGTGTGAGAGGATGATCTGAGATGCACCACCTGCCTCTGGTTCCTCCCACACTCTGAGCATCTGTTGGAGGAGCATCCAGAGCTCCTTCATCAGACTGAGGTGTTTGAGATAGAGCTGCTCCCGAGGGAACCTCTGTTGTCCTCGTTGTTTGGTTAGTTGGGATGTCAAGCACGTTTTATCTCCACCAGAACCGACCTCTGTCTGGACATTGAACGCCCCGAGACCTGACCTGCACAGAGAGAGAGAGAGAGAAGCTTTCACAGAGGTCAGGGCAGGAACTTGTGATCAGAACTCCTGCAGCCTTCAGCCAGAGATGAACCTGAGCTGTGAGGTTACGAGGGGAGAGCACCCCCACGTTCCTCTAAAGCTTCCAGGAGATGGAAACAGCTTGTGATGCTTCGCTGTACCGCGGGCGAGTTAAGGGTTAAACCCACAAACGAAGGTGTAAAGCCTCCTGATCTTCAGCGCGCACGAGTCGTTCTAAGAATATCAGAAGTGTGACGGCGTCTTCTGTTCTTCACAGCTTCTCACCTCCCAGCTGAGCTTCAGGAGAGAAACCTGAAAATGACGAGCTATTTAGAGAAGCACCAGTCAGGAATTAATGAGTCTCTGAGAAGAACCACAGAGCTTCTAAATGGAAAGTCCCCACACAGATAGCCGCACCAGAGCGAGTGTGAGCGTGTGTTGGTAGTCGGGGCATGTGCAGAGAGTGTGTGAGGTCCCTGTGTACGCCCCTCCTCCTCCTCCTCTTCTCCATCTCTTTGTGCTTCGCTGGCAGCTCCTCTCGATGCCCGTCTGAGGCCTGGCAGAGTGGCATTGAGCGGTGCCAGTGCCCGGCTCTCACGCTCTGCTCAGCGTGGGAGAGAAGCGCACACACTCGCACAACGACAGCCCCGTCGCTCCGCAGCCATCCTCACGCTCCGACCTTTCTCCGTGTTATCTCCTGCTCTGAGACTACACAGCTCCTCGGGAGCTCCTCCTTTAGGAAGCTTGCTTTGACTCTATGTGCCACAAAGTGGGGGTGGGGGTGGGGGGGTGGGCTCCAGACTGTGAGCGCGTCCACAAAGCTTCTTGAGCAGAACTCACGTCCCAGACATGGGCTTGTGCTGAGATATGAAAGACCTATCAATATCTCCAGGCATCTGCTCCACAGACCAGCACCCCCTCTCTGAGACACATGTGAAGCTCGTACTTGGTCCAAATGCAAATATTTTTGGAACCGCCGTCGGGTCTCACAGCTGCACCAGCACAAGCTCAGGTGTATGATCCACCTAAACCCAGACCAGCAGGTGAAAGATATCAGGCGCACCAGAACATGTGGCTGCAGCAGAAGCAGATGAAGGGCTGGAGAGCGTCACAATAATGAGTTTCTGCAGGCAGCAGTGAAGCATGGTGGAGGTTCCTCGAGTGTTTGGGGCTACAATTCTCCAAATAAAGCTTTGCTCCGGATCAATGGTGTTCTCGATGCTGAGAAATATTCATCCTGCACACTCTAACATCAGGGAGGCGTATGATTGGCCCTGAATTTATTCTGAAGCAGGGCAATCACCCAAACACACAGCCAAAGTCATGAAGAGCTGGAGCCAAACACAGGAAGTGCTGGAGGTGATGCAGGGCCTCCACAAAACCCAGATTCCAGCATCCCCGAGTGCCTCTGGCAATATGAGAAGAGTCAGAGAGCTGTGTCCACAGACGATTCCTCAGAAACTGTGTGTGCAGATGAAATGAAAAGGTTGTCGCACCAAATATCGATTTGCTTAAGATTTCTATTTTTCATCACTGCATTTTGTTCATTTGAAGAAAAGAAATGATTCGTTTTACTTAGACGTTTTTTCACACCTGCAACCTTTGCACAGTACTGTATACGAAAATCTGAATATTTTGTCTAGAGCTGGACGTTTGGACGGTGAAACTGAAACACTGTTCGGTGTAGAGCCAGAGGTTTGGACGGTGAAACTGAAACACTGTTCAGTGTAGAGCCAGAGGTTTGGACGGTGAAACTGAAACACTGTTCAGTGTAGAGCTGGAGGTTTGGACGGTGAAACTGAAACACTGTTCAGTGTAGAGCTGGAGGTTTGGACGGTGAAACTGAAACACTGTTCAGTGTAGAGCTGGAGGTTTGGACAGTGAAACTGAAACACTGTTCAGTGTAGAGCTGGAGGTTTGGACGGTGAAACTGAAACACTGTTCAGTGTAGAGCTGAAGGTTTGGACGGTGAAACTGAAACACTGTTCAATGTAGAGCTGGAGGTT